>CAMAPF010000888.1:0-27972 GCA_945859915.1 Cuscuta epithymum
AAGTCATTACCAAAATTATTTCTAAGAGGATGATCCCGTGTCTACCGGACCTCATTGACCACGCCCAAGGGGCGTTTGTTGATGGAAGACTTATGATTGATAATGTCTTCGTTGCACAAGAATTGATCAAGGGATACTCTAGGAAACGTGCGTCTCCTAGATGTATGATAAAGGTTGATCTCCGGAAAGCCTATGATACTATATCCTGGGATTTCCTGGCTGCCATGTTAACCCATTTGGGCTTCCCGGGCAGATTTATACATTGGATTATGGAGTGTGTCACCACGCCTTCCTATTCCATATCTATTAATGGGGTGCTTCACGGCCACTTTGAGGGTAAGAGAGGGCTTCGGCAAGGGGATCCTATGTCCCCCCTCTTATTTGTCCTTTGCTTGGAATATTTTTCCAGATTGTTGAACATTAGGACCAAAAATCCTATGTTTAACCATCACCCCCTGTGTGGATCCCTTAACATATCACATGTGGCATATGCTGATGATTTGATGCTTTTTTCTAGAGGGGATACCACATCTATACAGATTCTCACACAGGCCTTGGAAGATTTTGGTAACATATCTGGCCTTAGGGTCAACTATGATAAATCAAATATCTTCCTTGGTGGTAATGCATATTATGATCTTGACACTATACTAGAACTGGTGGATTTCAAAATTGGTGCATTCCCGGTCAAATATCTAGGGGTCCCCCTGGCACCCTTAAGGTTATCTGTGGTCCAGTATGCACCACTTTTGGAGTCCATAACTACTTTCATTAATGCTTGGAGTACTAAGTCTTTATCTTATGCAGGCAGAGTTGAGCTGATAAAGTCCGTTATACAGGGAGTGCACTCTTTTTGGTTACACATGTTTCCCATCCCTAATGTTATTCTTGATAGGATTACATCCATTTGTCGCATTTTTCTTTGGGGAAGCAAATTCGCTAGGGTTGCCTGGGCTGATATTTGCCTCCCTAAAGAAGAGGGTGGACTTGGCATACATGATACAAAAGTTTGGAATAAGGCTTTACTTTCAAAAACTTTTTGGGATATACATACAAAAAAGGACACACTTTGGGTCAAGTGGGTCCATGGGGTTTATCTCAAGGGTAGGTGTGTGTGGGAGTTTGTCCCACACGAAAGAGATTCACAATTGTTTAAAAAGATTGCACAAATCCGAGATGAAATACTCTCCAAATTCCAGGACATCCCGAGTGCTATACTTGGCTTAAATGCTTTTCAGATGAATGGTAAGCTTGTATCCTCCAAGGTTTATGATTTGCTTAGGCCTAGGGCTGCCACCCGTGTGTGGATGCCGTTTATTTGGAAAGACTACATCCCTCCCAAGTTTTCCTTTGTTACTTGGTTGGCATTCCGTAACAGATTAGCCACGTGTGATAATCTTCATAGATTAGATGTGGATAATACTTGTGTATTGTGCAAGGGTGGACCGGAAACGGTTCCACACCTCTACTTTGAATGCCCTTTTTCAGGAAAAGTTTGGGCTATGATGAAAGCATGGATTGGCATTCCACGAATGATGGGGACCCTAGCTAGTGCGGTCAAATGGATCAAGAAGGAAAGGAGTGGAGCTAGTGTACGAGCCAAGGCTGCCAGGATTGCTTTCTTGTGCACTATATACTCGCTTTGGAGAGTCAGGAATGCAGCCCGATTTGATGATTTTTTGCCAAAGGAGGAGGAAGTTTTTGCCAGGATACAATATGTTGTCTATAAAATTCTGTATTGCATCTATCCTTATGATTTGGTAGTACTTTGATAACTTTCCGCCCATCACCTATTTTTGTTTGTGATAGGCCGTGAGGTAGTATAGGGGGGGCTGCCATGGCACCCTTATTTTGGCAGGTGATGGGTTATCCAATCTTTGGATAGCCTACAGTTTTGCTCATATTCTCTTCGCTGTACAGACGAACTATTGACGGTTTTTTTTTCTAATATACTTACATGTTATCGTCGAGTTGCATTGGGTTCCTATATCATAAATACACATTTCTCCTTCAGGACTCAAGTCCAAATTATGTATAGAAAAAAAGATACGTGTATTCAGTGTTTTCGCGTTTACTAAATCAACCGAGTCACGGAGATTGGCCTAGATTGTGCATACGACAACGAAATTTGGATTTTCGAGTTGCATTGGGTTCCTATATCATAAATACACATTTCTCCTTCAGGACTCAAGTCCAAATTATGTATAGAAAAAAAGATACGTGTATTCAGTGTTTTCGCGTTTACTAAATCAACCGAGTCACGGAGATTGGCCTAGATTGTGCATACGACAACAAAATTTGGATTTTCGAGTTGCATTGGGTTCCTATATCATAAATACACATTTCTCCTTCAGGACTCAAGTCCAAATTATGTATAGAAAAAAAGATACGTGTATTCAGTGTTTTCGCGTTTACTAAACTAACCGAGTCACGGAGATTGGCCTAGATTGTGCATACGACAACGAAATTTGGATTTTCGAGTTGCATTGGGTTGCAATGGGTGTTGCATTGGGTTGGGTGAAGTTGAGAGCTGATCTCTCCCTCGCGTAAAGAGGCTCTTCACGCACAGTACCCGTTTTCTTCCTTTTCGTCCTCTAATCTCCTTCTTTGAGCTTGGATATTGGTTTCTTTACTTCCTAATCTTCATTGGGGTGTAAATACTCCAATTTTCGAGCTCATTTTTGGGATTTTTGGTACAGTTTCACTAAAAAACTCACTCGGAAATACTGTTCACATAACAAGGTCAACGCCTCTTACTCTCTTCTCTCTCGATTAATCTTTGATTGGGAGGTGGTTTGAGCTTCTACTGGGTGTGGGGATTAAGCAAATACAACCTTTTCCATCATCAACCAACTTCGATTTTTGGTCATCTTCTCCAACGGCTCCTTACTATTTTCGGACTCCATAGCCAAAAGAGGAAACTTAGGTGATGGTCACTTAAATTGGGGGTTTCATCCTAGTTTCCTCTCCCTACACTTCATGACTACCAAAAAAAAGAAGGAGGTGGCTGCTCCCACCAAATCTTCGTCTCGGATTCGGGCTAGGCAGAACAAAGAAATCGATGATGCTATCGAGGACATCACACATGAGAAGGCTGACTTACCACAACTTAAGGAGGTTGACTTACATAACTATGGAGAGGGTGTGGGTTCGTCCACACTCCTGGAACCTATAATTGAGAACTCCCAAGAAGAGAATACCTCCTCGTTGGAGACCCGCATGGAGGAGGCACACATGGACAAAGACACTATGGCTGAGGCGACTTCGGCACTGCATAATGCCGTTGATCCCCTTGATACCCCCTCTCCCGAGGAAATTGTCATAGAACATGTGGTGATCGAAGAGGAGTATGAGCTAGACTCTAGTGTCAAGCAATTTCTGGAAAATGAAGAAGCCGAGGCTAAGAAAGCTAATGCCCAACAAAGCGAGTTGGCAAGGAAAGAGGATGCAGGTCTGGCTATTGTTGCCCATGTCGCGACATCACCCACTATGCCTACTATTCACGCCGCGGCACTACCTCTTCAGGCCGCGGTATTACCCACTGTGCCCACGCCGGATCCTACTACAAATGAGGCTTCTAATTTGGTGAGAAACAAATGGGGTACTCCCGGCTCCAAACCTTCATTTGTATCGCTATTCAAGGACAATAGGCAGCCCGACAAAGGAATGAAACTGAAATACATTGAGCCTAAAGGTGACATTATTGACCTTACTACTCGGGTGTTACCATCTATGATTGCTATTTGGGGACATTGTCTAGTGGGCTACTTTGATAGCGGGTACCCCGGATACAAGAACCTACAAACTATTGTCCAAAAGTGGGCTGTCCCGTGCCGGTTTAGGAGCCACGACAAAGGATGGGTAATTTTCAAATTCCAATGTGAGAAGGATAGGGCTAAAGTACTCATGGAAGGGCCATACACTATGTTTGGCAAGTCATTTCCTTTGAAATTGCTCTCGGATGATTTCTCCATGAATGATGATGAATTCCTTAAAGTGCCTATTTGGGTACAATTCCCACATCTTCCCATGAGAATTTGGGAGGAAGACATCATTAGTGAGGTGGCTTCTAAGGTGGGCATACCTTTAACCACGGATAAAGTTACACTTGAGAAAGCTAGATCCAACTTTGCAAGAGTCTTAATTGAGGTTGATGCCTCTAAACCACCTCCTCTTGAATTCAAGATCAAGCTACCTAATGGAAAACTACACACACAATATGTGAGGTATGAGACTTTTCCTAATTATTGCTTCCATTGCAAAGAGTTTGGGCATCATGCATTTACATGTACTATCATTGCCGATATTGAGAAGAAAGAAAAGGAAGCCATTATAGGAAAAGGCAAGGACATTGTTGTTGATGAAGGGGTGGCCGAGGGTGCTAAAGAGGCTGCCAAAACAGTGAGCCAAGAAGCCAAAACAGTGAGTGAAGAACAACCTATTGAGGTAGAAAGTGATATCTTTGTCACTAAAAGAGATCACCCCTTTTTCAAGAAGCTCCGATTCTTTAAATTGGGAAAGAAAAAGCCCATAAGAGGGGAGGGAAGTACATCCGATTTCAAGGATGGTGAAGATGTACTCATCCGAAAAGCACAAAAATTTCATGACATATACCAAGATGAGGTGATAGTTGACATGCAAACCGATGATGTTCTCATGCCTACTATCAATGTTACACACAAAGAGCATGTAGATAAGGATGCCATAATTCTAAAGATGGATCATCATCTTAAGATTGTGAAGGAAGATCAACCCGGAATGCTATTTACGAAGCAAACTTTGGAGGGGCTGCCCGGTATCACATGCACAACCAAAGGATACACATTCGGCCATACTTTTATGAGGGGTGTTTTGAGGCACTATCTTTGTAGATATTACGAAGATGGGTGTCCAAGGGGGAAAGCATCTCTTGTGAAGCGTCCAAGCATGGTGGACTACAACAAAATACGTGTGGTGAGGGACATTAGGGATGCATATCGGGATGATGTAATTGTGAAACTAGAACTTGGTGAAGACAACCTACCTTTGATTCATTTACTACACTTTGACGAAGTTAAGGATCAAATGGTGAGGCTTGATAACTACTTGAGAGTGACCCAAGATGAACTCACCGAAGGACTCACATTCACAATCAAATGCTTGGAGGCTATCCCGGGAGTCTTTGCTACGGAGCATGGGTATGATTTCAACTCTTGGTTTATTGAATACCCCTATACTTTATTATATCTTACTAGGTACAAAGCAAGAGCAAAGCCGAGCCATTTGTTGGAAAAAAATAAGGCTTGGCCGAGACATAGTGTGAAGAAAGGAGGGAAGAGGAACAAAAACACAAAGTCTTGATGATTGTGTCCGCTTGGAATATAAGAGGCCTCAATAAGGTCTCCAAACAAAACTCTATTCTTAAGTTTATTCGCACTAATAATATTCATTTGTGTTGTCTTCTTGAAACCAAAATGACTACTACTAATTTTGTTAATTTTAGTTCAAATAGACTACCTTCTTGGCTATCTATTACTAATTTTGACAAAATTGATGGTGGCCGTATTGGCATAATTTGGGACCCACATTTTGTTCATATTAATGTACTTGAAATTGACAAACAACATGTGCATCTTAGTGCCACATGTAAGGTTACTCAAATTGAGTATCTTGTTACTTTTGTGTATGCTCTCTACACGGCTCTTGAGAGAAAGGCCCTTTGGGATCATCTAGCAAACTTGGAGCCTAACATTAATAGCCCTTGGCTAGTAATGGGAGACTTTAATTGTGTTGGATGTCCGAATGAGAGGGTGGGTCCTACCCCTCCCTCGGCCTATAATATGCAACATTTAAATGACTTTAAATTGCAAACTAATCTTGTTGATTGTCCATCCACGGGCCAATTCCTTACTTGGAATAGGGGCTCGCTTTGGGCTAAATTAGATCGAGTTCTCATTAACTCTTTTTGGTCAACTTTGGATATTGAGTGCAAAACACATTTTCATGATTTTGAACTTGAATCCGATCACGTAGCTTCCATGGTTTCCATTGGGAAAACGTGTGGGGCTGCCTCGCGGCCTTTTAAATTTTTTAATATGTGGCTAAACCATGAAAACTTCAATGCCATCCTCACTACCCATTGGGATAGAGAGATTTATGGAAGCTCGCAATTCATCTTAGCCAAGAAATTGAAGGACCTCAAAAGACCACTTAGAGAGCTCAATAAACTCCATTTTGGCCACATCTCTGAAAGAGTTAATGATTCCAAGAAAGAGTATAAAAGACTCCTCGGGCTCTCTATACTCTCTCCGTTGGATGAAACTATAAAAGAAGAACTTTCCTTGATTAAGAAAAAACTTCTTAACCTTAAAGCGGCCGAAGAAGACTTTTTTAGACAAAAGGCCAAGGCAAATCACCTTGTTCAAAGTGATAAGTGTACCAAATACTTCCATGCTATTGTGAAAAAGAATGTGGCTAGAAATTCCATTACGGCTCTTAATCTCCATAATGGGATGACTACCACTTCTATTGACCAAGTGGCTACGGAACTAGTGAAGTTTTACACCGATCTATTTGGTACTCACTATCCTACTTCCGGATTGGACTCCAGTATAGTTGCCTCGGGTAGATGTCTCCCTTCTAGTGCCTCGGCCAGCCTTGTTGGCCCTGTCACAGATGTGGAAATCAAAGACGCTCTGTTTGACATTGGTGACAACAAATCACCTGGTCCTGATGGATACACATCGGCATTTTTTAAAAAGAATTGGAACATGGTTGGTTATGATTTTACCAAGGCTGTTAGAGCCTTCTTTGGGTCTGGTAGGTTATTAAAGCAAACTAACCACACGGTTATTGCTTTAATTCCTAAGACAAACCATTCTCCTACGCCGGCTGACTTTAGACCAATTGCTTGTACAAATGTGGTATACAAAGTCATCACTAAGATCATTTCTAAAAGAATGATCCCGTGCCTTCCGGACCTTATTGACCAAGCCCAGGGGGCCTTTGTTGATGGGAGACTCATGATTGATAATGTGTTTGTTGCCCAAGAGCTGATTAAAGGATATGCTAGGAAACGTATGTCTCCAAGATGTATGATCAAGGTTGATCTCCGGAAAGCCTATGATACTATATCTTGGGACTTCCTTACTAGTATGTTGACCCACTTGGGATTCCCGGGCAGATTCATACACTGGATTATGGAGTGTGTCACCACCGCTTCATACTCCATATCAATCAATGGTGTGCTCCATGGACATTTTGAGGGTAAAAGAGGGCTTCGGCAAGGGGACCCTATGTCCCCCCTCTTATTTGTTCTTTGCTTGGAGTACCTTTCCAGACTATTGAATAATAGGACAAAAAATCCTATGTTCAATTATCATCCTCTGTGTGCATCGCTTAATATTTCACATGTTGCATATGCTGATGATTTGATGCTTTTTTCTAGAGGTGATACCACATCCATACAGATTCTCACGGAAGCTTTGGAAGATTTTGGTAACATATCTGGCCTTAGGGTCAACTATGATAAATCAAATATCTTCCTTGGTGGTAATGCATATTATGAACTTGACACTATACTTGAATTGGTGGACTTTAAAATTGGTACATTCCCGGTCACATATCTTGGGGTCCCCTTGGCACCCTTAAAGTTATCTGTGGCCCAGTATGCACCCCTTTTGGAGTCCATCACCACTTTTATTAATGCTTGGAATCTTAAGTCTTTATCTTATGCAGGCAGAGTTGAGCTAGTCAAGTCGGTTATACAGGGTGTACATTCTTTTTGGTTACAAATGTTTCCCATCCCTAATGTTATACTTGACAGGATTACATCCATTTGCCGCATTTTTCTTTGGGGAAGCAAATTTGCTAGGGTTGCCTGGGCGGATATTTGCCTCCCGAAAGAAGAAGGTGGACTTGGTATACATGACACGAAGGTTTGGAACAATGCTTTACTTTCAAAAACGTTTTGGGATATACACACTAAAAAGGACACACTTTGGGTCAAGTGGGTACATGGGGTTTATCTTAAGGGTAGGAGTGTGTGGGAGTTTGTTCCACATGAGAGAGATTCACAACTATTTAAGAAGATTGCATTAATTCGAGATGAAATACTCTCCAAATTCCCGGACATTCCGAGCGCTATACTTGGCCTAAATGCTCTTCAATTTAATGGCAAGCTTGTATCCTCCAAGATTTATGATTTACTTAGGACTAGGGCTGTCACCCGTGTGTGGATGCCATTTATTTGGAAAGATTACATTCCCCCCAAGTTTTCCTTTATTACTTGGTTGGCATTCCGTAATAGATTAGCCACGTGTGATAATCTTCATAGATTAGATGTGGATAATACTTGTGTATTGTGCAAGGGTGGACCGGAAACGGCTCCACACCTCTACTTTGAATGCCCTTTTTCAGGTAAGGTCTGGACTTTGATGAAGGCATGGATTGGCATTCCACGCATGATGGGGACCCTAGCTAGCTCGGTCAAATGGATCAAGAAGGAAAGGAGCGGAGCTAATGTGCAAGCCAAGGCTGCTAGGATTGCTTTCTCATGCACCATATACTGGATCTGGAGGACCAGGAATGCAGCTAGATTTGATGGTTTTTTGCCTAAGGAGGAGGAAGTTTTTGCTAGGATTAAATATATTGTCTACAAAATTTTGTATAGCATTTATCCTTGTGATTTGGTAGTACTCTGATAACTTTTCGCCCATCACTTCTTCTGATTGTGATTGGCCGTGAGGTAGCATTGGGGGGCTGCTATGGCTCCCTTATTTTGGCAGGTGATGGGTTATCCAATATTTGGATAGCCTACATTTTTGCTCATATTTTTGCTGTACAGATAAACTCTTTGATGGTTTCTAATATACTTACATGTTATCGTCGAGTTGCATTGGGTTCCTATATCATAAATACACATTTCTCCTTCAGGACTCAAGTCCAAATTATGTATAGCAAAAAAGATACGTGTCTTCAGTGTTTTCGCGTTTACTAAATCAACCGAGTCACGGAGATTGGCCTAGATTGTGCATACGACAACGAAATTTGGATTTTCGAGTTGCATTGGGTTCCTATATCATAAATACACATTTCTCCTTCAGGACTCAAGTCCAAATTATGTATAGAAAAAAAGATACGTGTATTCAGTGTTTTCGCGTTTACTAAACTAACCGAGTCTCGGAGATTGGCCTAGATTGTGCATACGACAACGAAATTTGGATTTTCGAGTTGCATTGGGTTCCTATATCATAAATACACATTTCTCCTTCAGGACTCAAGTCCAAATTATGTATAGAAAAAAAGATACGTGTATTCAGTGTTTTCGCGTTTACTAAATCAACCGAGTCACGGAGATTGGCCTAGATTGTGCATACGACAACGAAATTTGGATTTTCGAGTTGCATTGGGTTCCTATATCATAAATACACATTTCTCCTTCAGGACTCAAGTCCAAATTATGTATAGAAAAAAAGATACGTGTATTCAGTGTTTTCGCGTTTACTAAATCAACCGAGTCACGGAGATTGGCCTAGATTGTGCATACGACAACAAAATTTGGATTTTCGAGTTGCATTGGGTTCCTATATCATAAATACACATTTCTCCTTCAGGACTCAAGTCCAAATTATGTATAGAAAAAAAGATACGTGTATTCAGTGTTTTCGCGTTTACTAAACTAACCGAGTCACGGAGATTGGCCTAGATTGTGCATACGACAACGAAATTTGGATTTTCGAGTTGCATTGGGTTCCTATATCATAAATACACATTTCTCCTTCAGGACTCAAGTCCAAATTATGTATAGCAAAAAAGATACGTGTCTTCAGTGTTTTCGCGTTTACTAAATCAACCGAGTCACGGAGATTGGCCTAGATTGTGCATACGACAACGAAATTTGGATTTTCGAGTTGCATTGGGTTCCTATATCATAAATACACATTTCTCCTTCAGGACTCAAGTCCAAATTATGTATAGAAAAAAAGATACGTGTATTAAGTGTTTTCGCGTTTACTAAACTAACCGAGTCACGGAGATTGGCCTAGATTGTGCATACGACAACGAAATTTGGATTTTCGAGTTGCATTGGGTTCCTATATCATAAATACACATTTCTCCTTCAGGACTCAAGTCCAAATTATGTATAGAAAAAAAGATACGTGTATTCAGTGTTTTCGCGTTTACTAAATCAACCGAGTCACGGAGATTGGCCTAGATTGTGCATACGACAACGAAATTTGGATTTTCGAGTTGCATTGGGTTCCTATATCATAAATACACATTTCTCCTTCAGGACTCAAGTCCAAATTATGTATAGAAAAAAAGATACGTGTATTCAGTGTTTTCGCGTTTACTAAACTAACCGAGTCACGGAGATTGGCCTAGATGGTGCATACGACAACGAAATTTGGATTTTCGAGTTGCATTGGGTTCCTATATCATAAATACACATTTCTCCTTCAGGACTCAAGTCCAAATTATGTATAGCAAAAAAGATACGTGTATTCAGTGTTTTCGCGTTTACTAAATCAACCGAGTCACGGAGATTGGCCTAGATTGTGCATACGACAACGAAATTTGGATTTTCGAGTTGCATTGGGTTCCTATATCATAAATACACATTTCTCCTTCAGGACTCAAGTCCAAATTATGTATAGCAAAAAAGATACGTGTATTCAGTGTTTTCGCGTTTACTAAATCAACCGAGTCACGGAGATTGGCCTAGATTGTGCATACGACAACGAAATTTTGATTTTCGAGTTGCATTGGGTTCCTATATCATAAATACACATTTCTCCTTCAGGACTCAAGTCCAAATTATGTATGGAAAAAAAGATACGTGTATTCATTGTTTTCGCGTTTACTAAACTAACCGAGTCTCGGAGATTGGCCTAGATTGTGCATACGACAACGAAATTTGGATTTTCGAGTTGCATTGGGTTCCTATATCATAAATACACATTTCTCCTTCAGGACTCAAGTCCAAATTATGTATAGAAAAAAAGATACGTGTATTCAGTGTTTTCGCGTTTACTAAATCAACCGAGTCACGGAGATTGGCCTAGATTGTGCATACGACAACGAAATTTGGATTTTCGAGTTGCATTGGGTTCCTATATCATAAATACACATTTCTCCTTCAGGACTCAAGTCCAAATTATGTATAGAAAAAAAGATACGTGTATTCAGTGTTTTCGCGTTTACTAAATCAACCGAGTCACGGAGATTGGCCTAGATTGTGCATACGACAACAAAATTTGGATTTTCGAGTTGCATTGGGTTCCTATATCATAAATACACATTTCTCCTTCAGGACTCAAGTCCAAATTATGTATAGAAAAAAAGATACGTGTATTCAGTGTTTTCGCGTTTACTAAACTAACCGAGTCACGGAGATTGGCCTAGATTGTGCATACGACAACGAAATTTGGATTTTCGAGTTGCATTGGGTTCCTATATCATAAATACACATTTCTCCTTCAGGACTCAAGTCCAAATTATGTATAGCAAAAAAGATACGTGTATTCAGTGTTTTCGCGTTTACTAAATCAACCGAGTCACGGAGATTGGCCTAGATTGTGCATACGACAACGAAATTTGGATTTTCGAGTTGCATTGGGTTCCTATATCATAAATACACATTTCTCCTTCAGGACTCAAGTCCAAATTATGTATAGAAAAAAAGATACGTGTATTCAGTGTTTTCGCGTTTACTAAACTAACCGAGTCTCGGAGATTGGCCTAGATTGTGCATACGACAACGAAATTTGGATTTTCGAGTTGCATTGGGTTCCTATATCATAAATACACATTTCTCCTTCAGGACTCAAGTCCAAATTATGTATAGAAAAAAAGATACGTGTATTCAGTGTTTTCGCGTTTACTAAATCAACCGAGTCACGGAGATTGGCCTAGATTGTGCATACGACAACGAAATTTGGATTTTCGAGTTGCATTGGGTTCCTATATCATAAATACACATTTCTCCTTCAGGACTCAAGTCCAAATTATGTATAGAAAAAAAGATACGTGTATTCAGTGTTTTCGCGTTTACTAAATCAACCGAGTCACGGAGATTGGCCTAGATTGTGCATACGACAACAAAATTTGGATTTTCGAGTTGCATTGGGTTCCTATATCATAAATACACATTTCTCCTTCAGGACTCAAGTCCAAATTATGTATAGAAAAAAAGATACGTGTATTCAGTGTTTTCGCGTTTACTAAACTAACCGAGTCACGGAGATTGGCCTAGATTGTGCATACGACAACGAAATTTGGATTTTCGAGTTGCATTGGGTTCCTATATCATAAATACACATTTCTCCTTCAGGACTCAAGTCCAAATTATGTATAGCAAAAAAGATACGTGTCTTCAGTGTTTTCGCGTTTACTAAATCAACCGAGTCACGGAGATTGGCCTAGATTGTGCATACGACAACGAAATTTGGATTTTCGAGTTGCATTGGGTTCCTATATCATAAATACACATTTCTCCTTCAGGACTCAAGTCCAAATTATGTATAGAAAAAAAGATACGTGTATTCAGTGTTTTCGCGTTTACTAAACTAACCGAGTCTCGGAGATTGGCCTAGATTGTGCATACGACAACGAAATTTGGATTTTCGAGTTGCATTGGGTTCCTATATCATAAATACACATTTCTCCTTCAGGACTCAAGTCCAAATTATGTATAGAAAAAAAGATACGTGTATTCAGTGTTTTCGCGTTTACTAAATCAACAGAGTCACGGAGATTGACCTAGATTGTGCATACGACAACGAAATTTGGATTTTCGAGTTGCATTGGGTTCCTATATCATAAATACACATTTCTCCTTCAGGACTCAAGTCCAAATTATGTATAGAAAAAAAGATACGTGTATTCAGTGTTTTCGCGTTTACTAAATCAACCGAGTCACGGAGATTGGCCTAGATTGTGCATACGACAACGAAATTTGGATTTTCGAGTTGCATTGGGTTCCTATATCATAAATACACATTTCTCCTTCAGGACTCAAGTCCAAATTATGTATAGAAAAAAAGATACGTGTATTCAGTGTTTTCGCGTTTACTAAATCAACCGAGTCACGGAGATTGGCCTAGATTGTGCATACGACAACAAAATTTGGATTTTCGAGTTGCATTGGGTTCCTATATCATAAATACACATTTCTCCTTCAGGACTCAAGTCCAAATTATGTATAGAAAAAAGATACGTGTATTCAGTGTTTTCGCGTTTACTAAACTAACCGAGTCACGGAGATTGGCCTAGATTGTGCATACGACAACGAAATTTGGATTTTCGAGTTGCATTGGGTTCCTATATCATAAATACACATTTCTCCTTCAGGACTCAAGTCCAAATTATGTATAGCAAAAAAGATACGTGTCTTCAGTGTTTTCGCGTTTACTAAATCAACCGAGTCACGGAGATTGGCCTAGATTGTGCATACGACAACGAAATTTGGATTTTCGAGTTGCATTGGGTTCCTATATCATAAATACACATTTCTCCTTCAGGACTCAAGTCCAAATTATGTATAGAAAAAAAGATACGTGTATTCAGTGTTTTCGCGTTTACTAAACTAACCGAGTCACGGAGATTGGCCTAGATTGTGCATACGACAACGAAATTTGGATTTTCGAGTTGCATTGGGTTCCTATATCATAAATACACATTTCTCCTTCAGGACTCAAGTCCAAATTATGTATAGAAAAAAAGATACGTGTATTCAGTGTTTTCGCGTTTACTAAATCAACCGAGTCACGGAGATTGGCCTAGATTGTGCATACGACAACGAAATTTGGATTTTCGAGTTGCATTGGGTTCCTATATCATAAATACACATTTCTCCTTCAGGACTCAAGTCCAAATTATGTATAGAAAAAAAGATACGTGTATTCAGTGTTTTCGCGTTTACTAAACTAACCGAGTCACGGAGATTGGCCTAGATTGTGCATACGACAACGAAATTTGGATTTTCGAGTTGCATTGGGTTCCTATATCATAAATACACATTTCTCCTTCAGGACTCAAGTCCAAATTATGTATAGCAAAAAAGATACGTGTATTCAGTGTTTTCGCGTTTACTAAATCAACCGAGTCACGGAGATTGGCCTAGATTGTGCATACGACAACGAAATTTGGATTTTCGAGTTGCATTGGGTTCCTATATCATAAATACACATTTCTCCTTCAGGACTCAAGTCCAAATTATGTATAGAAAAAAAGATACGTGTATTCAGTGTTTTCGCGTTTACTAAACTAACCGAGTCACGGAGATTGGCCTAGATTGTGCATACGACAACGAAATTTGGATTTTCGAGTTGCATTGGGTTCCTATATCATAAATACACATTTCTCCTTCAGGACTCAAGTCCAAATTATGTATAGCAAAAAAGATACGTGTATTCAGTGTTTTCGCGTTTACTAAATCAACCGAGTCACGGAGATTGGCCTAGATTGTGCATACGACAACGAAATTTGGATTTTCGAGTTGCATTGGGTTCCTATATCATAAATACACATTTCTCCTTCAGGACTCAAGTCCAAATTATGTATAGCAAAAAAGATACGTGTATTCAGTGTTTTCGCGTTTACTAAATCAACCGAGTCACGGAGATTGGCCTAGATTGTGCATACGACAACGAAATTTGGATTTTCGAGTTGCATTGGGTTCCTATATCATAAATACACATTTCTCCTTCAGGACTCAAGTCCAAATTATGTATAGAAAAAAAGATACGTGTATTCAGTGTTTTCGCGTTTACTAAACTAACCGAGTCACGGAGATTGGCCTAGATTGTGCATACGACAACGAAATTTGGATTTTCGAGTTGCATTGGGTTCCTATATCATAAATACACATTTCTCCTTCAGGACTCAAGTCCAAATTATGTATAGCAAAAAAGATACGTGTATTCAGTGTTTTCGCGTTTACTAAATCAACCGAGTCACGGAGATTGGCCTAGATTGTGCATACGACAACGAAATTTGGATTTTCGAGTTGCATTGGGTTCCTATATCATAAATACACATTTCTCCTTCAGGACTCAAGTCCAAATTATGTATAGAAAAAAAGATACATGTATTCAGTGTTTTCGCGTTTACTAAATCAACAGAGTCACGGAGATTGGCCTAGATTGTGCATACGACAACGAAATTTGGATTTTCGAGTTGCATTGGGTTCCTATATCATAAATACACATTTCTCCTTCAGGACTCAAGTCCAAATTATGTATAGCAAAAAAGATACGTGTATTCAGTGTTTTCGCGTTTACTAAATCAACCGAGTCACGGAGATTGGCCTAGATTGTGCATACGACAACGAAATTTTGATTTTCGAGTTGCATTGGGTTCCTATATCATAAATACACATTTCTCCTTCAGGACTCAAGTCCAAATTATGTATGGAAAAAAAGATACGTGTATTCATTGTTTTCGCGTTTACTAAATCAACAGAGTCACGGAGATTGACCTAGATTGTGCATACGACAACGAAATTTGGATTTTCGAGTTGCATTGGGTTCCTATATCATAAATACACATTTCTCCTTCAGGACTCAAGTCCAAATTATGTATAGAAAAAAAGATACGTGTATTCAGTGTTTTCGCGTTTACTAAATCAACCGAGTCACGGAGATTGGCCTAGATTGTGCATACGACAACGAAATTTGGATTTTCGAGTTGCATTGGGTTCCTATATCATAAATACACATTTCTCCTTCAGGACTCAAGTCCAAATTATGTATAGAAAAAAAGATACGTGTATTCAGTGTTTTCGCGTTTACTAAACTAACCGAGTCACGGAGATTGGCCTAGATTGTGCATACGACAACGAAATTTGGATTTTCGAGTTGCATTGGGTTCCTATATCATAAATACACATTTCTCCTTCAGGACTCAAGTCCAAATTATGTATAGAAAAAAAGATACGTGTATTCAGTGTTTTCGCGTTTACTAAACTAACCGAGTCACGGAGATTGGCCTAGATTGTGCATACGACAACGAAATTTGGATTTTCGAGTTGCATTGGGTTCCTATATCATAAATACACATTTCTCCTTCAGGACTCAAGTCCAAATTATGTATAGCAAAAAAGATACGTGTATTCAGTGTTTTCGCGTTTACTAAATCAACCGAGTCACGGAGATTGGCCTAGATTGTGCATACGACAACGAAATTTGGATTTTCGAGTTGCATTGGGTTCCTATATCATAAATACACATTTCTCCTTCAGGACTCAAGTCCAAATTATGTATAGAAAAAAAGATACGTGTATTCAGTGTTTTCGCGTTTACTAAACTAACCGAGTCACGGAGATTGGCCTAGATTGTGCATACGACAACGAAATTTGGATTTTCGAGTTGCATTGGGTTCCTATATCATAAATACACATTTCTCCTTCAGGACTCAAGTCCAAATTATGTATAGCAAAAAAGATACGTGTATTCAGTGTTTTCGCGTTTACTAAATCAACCGAGTCACGGAGATTGGCCTAGATTGTGCATACGACAACGAAATTTGGATTTTCGAGTTGCATTGGGTTCCTATATCATAAATACACATTTCTCCTTCAGGACTCAAGTCCAAATTATGTATAGAAAAAAAGATACGTGTATTCAGTGTTTTCGCGTTTACTAAACTAACCGAGTCACGGAGATTGGCCTAGATTGTGCATACGACAACGAAATTTGGATTTTCGAGTTGCATTGGGTTCCTATATCATAAATACACATTTCTCCTTCAGGACTCAAGTCCAAATTATGTATAGCAAAAAAGATACGTGTATTCAGTGTTTTCGCGTTTACTAAATCAACCGAGTCACGGAGATTGGCCTAGATTGTGCATACGACAACGAAATTTGGATTTTCGAGTTGCATTGGGTTCCTATATCATAAATACACATTTCTCCTTCAGGACTCAAGTCCAAATTATGTATAGAAAAAAAGATACGTGTATTCAGTGTTTTCGCGTTTACTAAACTAACCGAGTCACGGAGATTGGCCTAGATTGTGCATACGACAACGAAATTTGGATTTTCGAGTTGCATTGGGTTCCTATATCATAAATACACATTTCTCCTTCAGGACTCAAGTCCAAATTATGTATAGCAAAAAAGATACGTGTATTCAGTGTTTTCGCGTTTACTAAATCAACCGAGTCACGGAGATTGGCCTAGATTGTGCATACGACAACGAAATTTGGATTTTCGAGTTGCATTGGGTTCCTATATCATAAATACACATTTCTCCTTCAGGACTCAAGTCCAAATTATGTATAGCAAAAAAGATACGTGTATTCAGTGTTTTCGCGTTTACTAAATCAACCGAGTCACGGAGATTGGCCTAGATTGTGCATACGACAACGAAATTTGGATTTTCGAGTTGCATTGGGTTCCTATATCATAAATACACATTTCTCCTTCAGGACTCAAGTCCAAATTATGTATAGAAAAAAAGATACGTGTATTCAGTGTTTTCGCGTTTACTAAACTAACCGAGTCACGGAGATTGGCCTAGATTGTGCATACGACAACGAAATTTGGATTTTCGAGTTGCATTGGGTTCCTATATCATAAATACACATTTCTCCTTCAGGACTCAAGTCCAAATTATGTATAGCAAAAAAGATACGTGTATTCAGTGTTTTCGCGTTTACTAAATCAACCGAGTCACGGAGATTGGCCTAGATTGTGCATACGACAACGAAATTTGGATTTTCGAGTTGCATTGGGTTCCTATATCATAAATACACATTTCTCCTTCAGGACTCAAGTCCAAATTATGTATAGAAAAAAAGATACATGTATTCAGTGTTTTCGCGTTTACTAAATCAACAGAGTCACGGAGATTGGCCTAGATTGTGCATACGACAACGAAATTTGGATTTTCGAGTTGCATTGGGTTCCTATATCATAAATACACAATTCTCCTTCAGGACTCAAGTCCAAATTATGTATAGCAAAAAAAATACGTGTATTCAGTGTTTTCGCGTTTACTAAATCAACCGAGTCACGGAGATTGGCCTAGATTGTGCATACGACAACGAAATTTTGATTTTCGAGTTGCATTGGGTTCCTATATCATAAATACACATTTCTCCTTCAGGACTCAAGTCCAAATTATGTATGGAAAAAAAGATACGTGTATTCATTGTTTTCGCGTTTACTAAATCAACAGAGTCACGGAGATTGACCTAGATTGTGCATACGACAACGAAATTTGGATTTTCGAGTTGCATTGGGTTCCTATATCATAAATACACATTTCTCCTTCAGGACTCAAGTCCAAATTATGTATAGCAAAAAAGATACGTGTATTCAGTGTTTTCGCGTTTACTAAATCAACCGAGTCACGGAGATTGGCCTAGATTGTGCATACGACAACGAAATTTGGATTTTCGAGTTGCATTGGGTTCCTATATCATAAATACACATTTCTCCTTCAGGACTCAAGTCCAAATTATGTATAGAAAAAAAGATACGTGTATTCAGTGTTTTCGCGTTTACTAAATCAACCGAGTCACGGAGATTGGCCTAGATTGTGCATACGACAACGAAATTTGGATTTTCGAGTTGCATTGGGTTCCTATATCATAAATACACATTTCTCCTTCAGGACTCAAGTCCAAATTATGTATAGAAAAAAAGATACGTGTATTCAGTGTTTTCGCGTTTACTAAATCAACCGAGTCACGGAGATTGGCCTAGATTGTGCATACGACAACGAAATTTGGATTTTCGAGTTGCATTGGGTTCCTATATCATAAATACACATTTCTCCTTCAGGACTCAAGTCCAAATTATGTATGGAAAAAAAGATACGTGTATTCATTGTTTTCGCGTTTACTAAATCAACAGAGTCACGGAGATTGACCTAGATTGTGCATACGACAACGAAATTTGGATTTTCGAGTTGCATTGGGTTCCTATATCATAAATACACATTTCTCCTTCAGGACTCAAGTCCAAATTATGTATAGCAAAAAAGATACGTGTATTCAGTGTTTTCGCGTTTACTAAATCAACCGAGTCACGGAGATTGGCCTAGATTGTGCATACGACAACGAAATTTGGATTTTCGAGTTGCATTGGGTTCCTATATCATAAATACACATTTCTCCTTCAGGACTCAAGTCCAAATTATGTATAGAAAAAAAGATACGTGTATTCAGTGTTTTCGCGTTTACTAAATCAACCGAGTCACGGAGATTGGCCTAGATTGTGCATACGACAACGAAATTTGGATTTTCGAGTTGCATTGGGTTCCTATATCATAAATACACATTTCTCCTTCAGGACTCAAGTCCAAATTATGTATAGAAAAAAAGATACGTGTATTCAGTGTTTTCGCGTTTACTAAACTAACCGAGTCACGGAGATTGGCCTAGATTGTGCATACGACAACGAAATTTGGATTTTCGAGTTGCATTGGGTTCCTATATCATAAATACACATTTCTCCTTCAGGACTCAAGTCCAAATTATGTATAGCAAAAAAGATACGTGTATTCAGTGTTTTCGCGTTTACTAAATCAACCGAGTCACGGAGATTGGCCTAGATTGTGCATACGACAACGAAATTTGGATTTTCGAGTTGCATTGGGTTCCTATATCATAAATACACATTTCTCCTTCAGGACTCAAGTCCAAATTATGTATGGAAAAAAAGATACGTGTATTCATTGTTTTCGCGTTTACTAAATCAACAGAGTCACGGAGATTGACCTAGATTGTGCATACGACAACGAAATTTGGATTTTCGAGTTGCATTGGGTTCCTATATCATAAATACACATTTCTCCTTCAGGACTCAAGTCCAAATTATGTATAGCAAAAAAGATACGTGTATTCAGTGTTTTCGCGTTTACTAAATCAACCGAGTCACGGAGATTGGCCTAGATTGTGCATACGACAACGAAATTTGGATTTTCGAGTTGCATTGGGTTCCTATATCATAAATACACATTTCTCCTTCAGGACTCAAGTCCAAATTATGTATAGAAAAAAAGATACGTGTATTCAGTGTTTTCGCGTTTACTAAATCAACCGAGTCACGGAGATTGGCCTAGATTGTGCATACGACAACGAAATTTGGATTTTCGAGTTGCATTGGGTTCCTATATCATAAATACACATTTCTCCTTCAGGACTCAAGTCCAAATTATGTATAGCAAAAAAGATACGTGTATTCAGTGTTTTCGCGTTTACTAAATCAACCGAGTCACGGAGATTGGCCTAGATTGTGCATACGACAACGAAATTTGGATTTTCGAGTTGCATTGGGTTCCTATATCATAAATACACATTTCTCCTTCAGGACTCAAGTCCAAATTATGTATAGAAAAAAAGATACGTGTATTCAGTGTTTTCGCGTTTACTAAATCAACCGAGTCACGGAGATTGGCCTAGATTGTGCATACGACAACGAAATTTGGATTTTCGAGTTGCATTGGGTTCCTATATCATAAATACACATTTCTCCTTCAGGACTCAAGTCCAAATTATGTATAGAAAAAAAGATACGTGTATTCAGTGTTTTCGCGTTTACTAAACTAACCGAGTCACGGAGATTGGCCTAGATTGTGCATACGACAACGAAATTTGGATTTTCGAGTTGCATTGGGTTCCTATATCATAAATACACATTTCTCCTTCAGGACTCAAGTCCAAATTATGTATAGCAAAAAAGATACGTGTATTCAGTGTTTTCGCGTTTACTAAATCAACCGAGTCACGGAGATTGGCCTAGATTGTGCATACGACAACGAAATTTGGATTTTCGAGTTGCATTGGGTTCCTATATCATAAATACACATTTCTCCTTCAGGACTCAAGTCCAAATTATGTATGGAAAAAAAGATACGTGTATTCATTGTTTTCGCGTTTACTAAATCAACAGAGTCACGGAGATTGACCTAGATTGTGCATACGACAACGAAATTTGGATTTTCGAGTTGCATTGGGTTCCTATATCATAAATACACATTTCTCCTTCAGGACTCAAGTCCAAATTATGTATAGCAAAAAAGATACGTGTATTCAGTGTTTTCGCGTTTACTAAATCAACCGAGTCACGGAGATTGGCCTAGATTGTGCATACGACAACGAAATTTGGATTTTCGAGTTGCATTGGGTTCCTATATCATAAATACACATTTCTCCTTCAGGACTCAAGTCCAAATTATGTATAGAAAAAAAGATACGTGTATTCAGTGTTTTCGCGTTTACTAAATCAACCGAGTCACGGAGATTGGCCTAGATTGTGCATACGACAACGAAATTTGGATTTTCGAGTTGCATTGGGTTCCTATATCATAAATACACATTTCTCCTTCAGGACTCAAGTCCAAATTATGTATAGAAAAAAAGATACGTGTATTCAGTGTTTTCGCGTTTACTAAATCAACCGAGTCACGGAGATTGGCCTAGATTGTGCATACGACAACGAAATTTGGATTTTCGAGTTGCATTGGGTTCCTATATCATAAATACACATTTCTCCTTCAGGACTCAAGTCCAAATTATGTATAGAAAAAAAGATACGTGTATTCAGTGTTTTCGCGTTTACTAAACTAACCGAGTCACGGAGATTGGCCTAGATTGTGCATACGACAACGAAATTTGGATTTTCGAGTTGCATTGGGTTCCTATATCATAAATACACATTTCTCCTTCAGGACTCAAGTCCAAATTATGTATAGCAAAAAAGATACGTGTATTCAGTGTTTTCGCGTTTACTAAATCAACCGAGTCACGGAGATTGGCCTAGATTGTGCATACGACAACGAAATTTGGATTTTCGAGTTGCATTGGGTTCCTATATCATAAATACACATTTCTCCTTCAGGACTCAAGTCCAAATTATGTATAGAAAAAAAGATACGTGTATTCAGTGTTTTCGCGTTTACTAAACTAACCGAGTCACGGAGATTGGCCTAGATTGTGCATACGACAACGAAATTTGGATTTTCGAGTTGCATTGGGTTCCTATATCATAAATACACATTTCTCCTTCAGGACTCAAGTCCAAATTATGTATAGCAAAAAAGATACGTGTATTCAGTGTTTTCGCGTTTACTAAATCAACCGAGTCACGGAGATTGGCCTAGATTGTGCATACGACAACGAAATTTGGATTTTCGAGTTGCATTGGGTTCCTATATCATAAATACACATTTCTCCTTCAGGACTCAAGTCCAAATTATGTATAGAAAAAAAGATACGTGTATTCAGTGTTTTCGCGTTTACTAAACTAACCGAGTCACGGAGATTGGCCTAGATTGTGCATACGACAACGAAATTTGGATTTTCGAGTTGCATTGGGTTCCTATATCATAAATACACATTTCTCCTTCAGGACTCAAGTCCAAATTATGTATAGCAAAAAAGATACGTGTATTCAGTGTTTTCGCGTTTACTAAATCAACCGAGTCACGGAGATTGGCCTAGATTGTGCATACGACAACGAAATTTGGATTTTCGAGTTGCATTGGGTTCCTATATCATAAATACACATTTCTCCTTCAGGACTCAAGTCCAAATTATGTATAGCAAAAAAGATACGTGTATTCAGTGTTTTCGCGTTTACTAAATCAACCGAGTCACGGAGATTGGCCTAGATTGTGCATACGACAACGAAATTTGGATTTTCGAGTTGCATTGGGTTCCTATATCATAAATACACATTTCTCCTTCAGGACTCAAGTCCAAATTATGTATAGAAAAAAAGATACGTGTATTCAGTGTTTTCGCGTTTACTAAACTAACCGAGTCACGGAGATTGGCCTAGATTGTGCATACGACAACGAAATTTGGATTTTCGAGTTGCATTGGGTTCCTATATCATAAATACACATTTCTCCTTCAGGACTCAAGTCCAAATTATGTATAGCAAAAAAGATACGTGTATTCAGTGTTTTCGCGTTTACTAAATCAACCGAGTCACGGAGATTGGCCTAGATTGTGCATACGACAACGAAATTTGGATTTTCGAGTTGCATTGGGTTCCTATATCATAAATACACATTTCTCCTTCAGGACTCAAGTCCAAATTATGTATAGAAAAAAAGATACATGTATTCAGTGTTTTCGCGTTTACTAAATCAACAGAGTCACGGAGATTGGCCTAGATTGTGCATACGACAACGAAATTTGGATTTTCGAGTTGCATTGGGTTCCTATATCATAAATACACATTTCTCCTTCAGGACTCAAGTCCAAATTATGTATAGCAAAAAAGATACGTGTATTCAGTGTTTTCGCGTTTACTAAATCAACCGAGTCACGGAGATTGGCCTAGATTGTGCATACGACAACGAAATTTTGATTTTCGAGTTGCATTGGGTTCCTATATCATAAATACACATTTCTCCTTCAGGACTCAAGTCCAAATTATGTATGGAAAAAAAGATACGTGTATTCATTGTTTTCGCGTTTACTAAATCAACAGAGTCACGGAGATTGACCTAGATTGTGCATACGACAACGAAATTTGGATTTTCGAGTTGCATTGGGTTCCTATATCATAAATACACATTTCTCCTTCAGGACTCAAGTCCAAATTATGTATAGCAAAAAAGATACGTGTATTCAGTGTTTTCGCGTTTACTAAATCAACCGAGTCACGGAGATTGGCCTAGATTGTGCATACGACAACGAAATTTGGATTTTCGAGTTGCATTGGGTTCCTATATCATAAATACACATTTCTCCTTCAGGACTCAAGTCCAAATTATGTATAGAAAAAAAGATACGTGTATTCAGTGTTTTCGCGTTTACTAAATCAACCGAGTCACGGAGATTGGCCTAGATTGTGCATACGACAACGAAATTTGGATTTTCGAGTTGCATTGGGTTCCTATATCATAAATACACATTTCTCCTTCAGGACTCAAGTCCAAATTATGTATAGAAAAAAAGATACGTGTATTCAGTGTTTTCGCGTTTACTAAATCAACCGAGTCACGGAGATTGGCCTAGATTGTGCATACGACAACGAAATTTGGATTTTCGAGTTGCATTGGGTTCCTATATCATAAATACACATTTCTCCTTCAGGACTCAAGTCCAAATTATGTATAGAAAAAAAGATACGTGTATTCAGTGTTTTCGCGTTTACTAAACTAACCGAGTCACGGAGATTGGCCTAGATTGTGCATACGACAACGAAATTTGGATTTTCGAGTTGCATTGGGTTCCTATATCATAAATACACATTTATCCTTCAGGACTCAAGTCCAAATTATGTATAGCAAAAAAGATACGTGTATTCAGTGTTTTCGCGTTTACTAAATCAACCGAGTCACGGAGATTGGCCTAGATTGTGCATACGACAACGAAATTTGGATTTTCGAGTTGCATTGGGTTCCTATATCATAAATACACATTTCTCCTTCAGGACTCAAGTCCAAATTATGTATAGAAAAAAAGATACATGTATTCAGTGTTTTCGCGTTTACTAAATCAACAGAGTCACGGAGATTGGCCTAGATTGTGCATACGACAACGAAATTTGGATTTTCGAGTTGCATTGGGTTCGGTTGAGTTGCATTGGGTGGGGTTAGAAGTTGAGAGCTGATTCTCTCCCTCATCGCGAGGCTCTTCTACGTCAAACTCGATTCTCACTCTTTCTTCCATTAATCCTTTGTTTGAGCTTGGATATTGGTTAATCTTCCTCCTAATCTTCTTTGGGGTGTAGATTCTTCAATTTTTGAGCTCATTTGGGGGAGATTTGGACTGTTTTTCATCTCCATCATTCTCGGAAATACTGTTCACGAGAAGAGGTCAACGCCTCTTTCTCTTCTTCCGCTAGCTCAATCTTCGATTTGGAGGTGTTTTTAGCTTCTCCTTGGTGTGAGGATTCTGCAAATATACTCTTTTCAATCATTAAGAAAGGTTGATTTTTGGTCGTCTTCTCCAAACGGCTATTTCCTATTTCGGTACTCCATAGCTCGGGAAAAAGGAAACCAAGGAGATGGTCACTTAGGTGGGCTCTGCTACAGCTTCTTCCTCACCTCTTTTCTTCATGGCTACCAAAAAAAAGAAGGAGGCACCTGCTCCCACCAAGTCCTCTTCTCGGCTTAAGGCTAAGCAAAATAAAGAAATAGATGAGGCTATTGACGCAATTGTGCATGAAAAAGAGGACTCCATACAAGCTCAACATGAGGCAGCACTACACTGTGGACTCGATGGGGGCTCCTCCACTGTTTTGGAACCTATCCTTGAGGTTTCTGGTGAGGAGAACACCCAATCTGGGGAGATGAATGTGGATACTAGCATGGCCGATGCACACATAGACAAAGACACTAATGTGGAGGTAACCTCTATACCCCGAACTGATGGCTTGGATAAAGCCATGGATCCCCCCGAAATCACCCCTGTTTTTGGGAAAAATCCTATGGAACATGTGTTGATTGAGGATGAGTATGAACTGGACTCTAGTGTGAAACAGTTTCTTGAGAATGAGGCAGCCATGGCTAACAAACAAATTGTGATTGCAAGACCGGATGACACCATTGTCACTGCCATACCGACTGCCCCCCAGGCCGCGGCATCAACTAGTCAAGCCGCGGCATTATCCATTCAGCCCACGGATCCTAATCAAACCGAGACATCCATTCAGCCTACGACTTCCACTCATGCCGCGGCATTAGCTAACAAGACCGGAGGTTTGACAGTAAACAAGTGGGGGAACTCTAAACCCTCATTTGTATCACTTTTCAAGGATAATAGGGAACCCGATAAGGGTATGAAACTAAGGTTTATCGAGCCTAAAGGAGACATTATTGACTTATCTACCCGAGTGTTACCATCTATGGTTGCTATTTGGGGTCATTGTCTAGTTGGTTACTTTGATAATGGTTACCCCGGTTACAAGAATTTGCAAACACTTGTGCAAAAGTGGGCTGTCCCAACTCGGTTTAGGAGCCATGATAAAGGGTGGGTCATATTCAAGTTCCAAAATGAGAAAGATAGAGCTAAAGTGCTCATGGAAGGGCCATATACTATGTATGGCAAGTCATTTCCTTTGAAATTGCTCTCGGATGATTTCTCTATGAATGATGATGAATTCCTTAAAGTGCCTATTTGGGTACAATTCCCACATCTTCCCATGAGAATTTGGGAGGAGGACATTATTAGTGAGGTGGCATCTAAGGTGGGCATACCTTTAACCACGGATAAAGTCACACTTGAGAAAGCTAGATCCAACTTTGCAAGAGTCTTAATTGAGGTTGATGCCTCTAAACCACCTCCACTTGAATTCAAGATCAAGCTACCTAATGGTAAACTACACACACAATATGTGAGGTATGAGACTTTTCCTAATTATTGCTTCCATTGCAAAGAGTTTGGACATCATGCATTTACATGTACTATCATTGCCGAAATTGAGAAGAAAGAAAAGGAAGACATCATAAGGAAAGGCAAGGGCATTGTTGTTGAGGAAGGGGTGGCCGAGGGTGCTAAAGAGGCTGCCAAAACAGTTTGTGAAGAAGCCAAAACAGTGTGTGAAGAAGCCAAAACAGTGAGTAAAGAACAACCTTTTGAGGTAGAAAGTGATATCTTTGTCACTAAAAGAGACCACCCATTTTTCAAGAAGCTCCGATTCTTTAAATTGGGAAAGAAAAAGCCCATAAGAGGGGAGGGAGGTACATCCGATCTCAAGGATGGTGAAGATGTACTTATCCGAAAAGTACAAAAATTTCATGACATTTACCAAGATGAGGTGATAATTGATATGCAAACCGATGATGTTCTCATGCCTACTATCAATGTTACACATGAAAAGCATGTAGATAAGGATGCTACAATTCTAAAGATGGATCATCATCTTAAGATTGTGAAGGAAGACCAACCCGGAATGTTATTTACAAAGCATACTTTGGAGGGGCTGCCCGGTATCACATGCACTACCAAAGGATACGCATTCGGCCCTACATTTTTGAGGGGTGTCTTTAGGCACTACCTTTGTAGATATTATGAAGATGGGTGTCCAAGGGGAAAAGCATCTCTTGTGAAACGTCCAAGCATGGTTGACTACAACAAAGTACGTGTGGTGAAAGATATTAGGGATGCATACCGAGATGATGTAATTGTGAAACTTGAACTTGGTGAGAACAACCTACCTTTGATTCATCTACTACATTTCGATGAAGTCAAGGATCCAATGGTGAGACTTGATAACTACTTGAGAGTCACCCAAGATGAACTTACCGAGGGTCTCACATTCACTATCAAATGCTTGGAGGCTATCCCGGGAGTCTTTGCTACGGAGTATGGGTATGATTTCAACTCTTGGTTTATTGAATACCCCTATACTTTATTATATCTTACTAGGTACAAGGCAAGAGCAAAGCCGAGCCCTATCTTGGAAAAAAAGGTGACAAGGCCGAGAGCTAAGGTGAAGGAAGGAGGGAGGAGGAACAACACCAAAAGGGTTTGATGATAGTGTCCGCATGGAATATAAGAGGCCTCAATAAGGTCTCCAAACAAAACTCTATCCTTAAGTTTATTCGCACTAATAATATTCATTTGTTTTGTCTTCTTGAAACCAAAATGACTACTACTAATTTTGTTAATTTTAGTTCAAGTAGATTACCTTCTTGGCTATCTATAACTAATTTTGACAAAATTGATGGTGGCCGTATTGGCATACTTTGGGATCCCCATTTTGTTCAAATTAATGTGCTTGAAATTGACAAACAACATATTCATTGTCATGCCACTTGTAAAACTACCCAAATTGAGTTTTTTGTCACTTTTGTGTATGCTCTCTACACGGTGCTTGAAAGACAAATGCTTTGGGATCACTTAGCAAACGTGGAGCCTAACATTAATAGCCCGTGGCTAGTAATGGGAGACTTTAATTGTGTTGGGAGCCCAAACGAAAGGGTGGGTCCTTCCCCTCCCTCGGCTTATGGCATGCAACACCTTAATGATTTCAAAATGCAAACTAATCTTGTTGATTGTCCATCCACCGGCCAATTC
>CAMAPF010000889.1:0-27723 GCA_945859915.1 Cuscuta epithymum
CTCAAGTGTTACAATCACCCCCACTTAGGATCGCAACGTCCTCGTTGCGCCCTTGAACCAATCTCAAATCTCAATCAAATCCCAGAATCTTCCCCCGCTAAGTGCCCGCCCGATATCCAACGGGTCATCACACTGTCGCGGGGTTACTCTGATACCACCTGTAACACCCCGGCCCCGTAGGACCCGAGGTAGTTACTCCGGACCAATAGTACTGTCCCCACAAACCACCACGAGCCTTTAACACGCACTTTGTCCTCACTCATGCGCGCCCTGAGAAACTTCCCAGGGGGTCACCCATCCCAAGACTACTCTCGTGCAAGCACGCTTAACTTTGGAGTTCTTGGGTGATGAGCTCCCTTAAAAGGAGATGCACCTCTGTTTGTATGAGTAGTACTATTAATCCGTTTATATTAAATCTCAAGAGTTACAAGAATTTTCCCCGAGGTCATTCTCAATCACACTTAGTAGTTCATCCTCCCCATTCATTTCAAAAGTATTTTGCACAAGGGGATCAATAATATCAATGGCTAATAGAGAATGATTTTCATTTGGGTATTTCATGGAGTCATAAATATTGAATTCAACTTTATCTCCATCAAATTCCATTGTTAAAGATCCGCTAAAAACATCAATTTTAGCTCTAGCGGTCTTTAAAAATGGCCTTCCTAAAAGGATAGGAACCGCATTCTTATCATTTTCCATTTCCAAAACATAAAAGTCAGTGGGAAAGATCAAATTGTCTACCATAACTAGTACGTCTTCGACAATGCCCTTAGGGTAGGCATTTGATCTATCCGCAAGTTGAATAACTACTCCAGTTTCATTTAGAGGGCCAAGTTCAAGTGATTTATACAAAGAGTAAGGGATGACATTAATCGACGCTCCCAAATCTAACATGGCCTTTGAAAACGTAGTACCTCCCAACTTACAAGGTATAGTGAACATGCCCGGGTCATTGTATTTCTTTGGAAGTTTCTTTTGGAAAACTGCCGAAACACGTTCACTAACTTGGACTTTTTGTTTTCCATTGAGCCTATGTCTCCTTTTTATTGTGCATAGCTCTTTGAAAAATTTGGCAAATCTAGGAACACCTTTTATTAAGTTGAGAAGAGGAATATTTACCTCACATTTGGAGAATGTCTCATAGATGTCCTTGTCTTTCTCCACCCTTTTCGTTTCCCTTAGAGCTTCGGGAAACGGTGCTTCCACTTCATGAATAACCGGGGGTGGAGTTGAAATGTGAGCTTCCTCTTCCTCCGGTTGAGCTTTGTCCACAAGCTCCTCTTCCTCTTCCTCGCCAATGTGGCTTTTGGCTTTCTCCTTGGCAATCATCAATTCTTTGCCACTCCTCAAAGTAACCGCATGGGCTTGTTGTCTAGGATTCGGCTCCGTTTGAGATGAAAGCTTTGTTGAATCCTTGGCTTCAAGCCTACTCACCGCACTTGAGATTTGGCTCATTTGATTCTCAAGGTTTTGGATGCTTGATTTTGTCTCATGTTGGAATTGAACCATGCTTTGTTGCATGGTTGAGACATTTGAGGTGAGTGCTCGGATCATGTCTTCGGTGGACATAGTTGAGCCTTGGCCTTGGGGTTTAGAGTACGGTTGTTTATTTGGAGGAAATTGATTTGGTGGAGGGTTATTTTGTTGTGGGTTTCCTTACGGATTCCCATAACAGAGATTGGGGTGATCTCTAAACCCAGGGTGATAAGTGTTGCTGTAAGAATCATATCTCTTTTGCTTTCGGAACCCCAAAGCATTGACTTGCTCGGAGTTGTCTTCTTGTAGTGTTGGGCATGAGTCGGTTGGGTGCCCTTGCTGTGTGCAAATGCTGCAGACCTTGACTTCTTGGGTCTTGGAATTTAAAAGGAAATCCTTAACCAAAGAAGTCAAGCCGGCAACTTGACTTTCCAACGAGGTGTTGGATTCTGCCGCCATCACTCGTTTTTTGGATGACCTCCCATTGTGATATCTACAATTCTCGGCCAATTCCGAGATAAGATTCATAGCTTGAGAGGGAGTTTTGTTGACGATTCCTCCTCCACATGCGGCGTTGATCATTCGTCTATCATCATTGCAAAGACCATCATAAAAGTATAGAATGAGGTCTTGCTCCGAGTAGCCGTGGTATGGACAGCTTGCACACAGTTTCTTGAATCGTTCCCAATATTCGTAGAATGATTCATCATCATTTTGCTCCACATTGCTGATTTGCTTTTTGAGAGATGAAGAGACAGAGGCGGGATAGTACCTTTCAAGGAAAGCCTTTTTCATTGCCGTCCATGTGTCTATACTTCCCGAAGGAAGATAGAATAGCCAATCCTTTGCGGTGTCCTTGAGTGAGAATGGGAAAGCCCGCAATTTGATTTGCTCCTCGGTGACTCCATTAGGACACATGCTTGTACATACAACATGGAACTCCGAGAGGTGTTTATTTGGATCCTCCCCTCGTAGACCATGGAAGGACGGCAAAAGATGAATGAGCCCAGATTTCAGCTCAAATGTATTACCCTCGTTGAGTGTAGGGAAGGTAATACATAATGGTTGTTGATTTAAGTTCGGAGCTGTGAGCTCCCTCAAAGTTCTTGTTTCTTGAGCCATAGTGATTGGCTCTTCAAATTCGCTAGAACTAGAGCTAGCGTTAGAGGATTCCTCCGAGGGTGTGTGCGGAAATAAATTTCTCAACCTCTCGAAGGCTTGTTCTATTTCGGGGTTTGCTTGATAAGTGATTTCGTTTATGGAACGATATCGGACCATATACTTCACAAAGCTCAGAAATAGAAAAATAAGAACACTTTATATTTTTAGTTAATTATTTTTTTTTCTTGAAATAAAATAAAAAGAAAAATAATTGCCTTTCCCTGGCAATGGTGCCAAATTTGACGTGCACTTTGTCGTTGTGTGCACTCAAAATAATAATACAATACAACAATTATACGTAGTATAACGAAGTAAGGTTCGTATCCACAGGGAAAGGAATACTTCTCTCTTTATAAACTAGTAACAAGGGGGGGTTTTAGATTGAGTAAATGAACTTAAATTATCTTTAAACACGAAGATGAACGAGTTATGTGGTTTAATTAATAAGAAAAAGACTTGGCTTTGCTTTTATCCACTTAATGAAATATTCGTCGATCCCGGTTATATCTTTAACTATCTTCCTCTCGAATACTCAATCGAGGAGTATATCCAGTTCATCGAGGGTAGTTATTAATAACGAGATGCGTTCATTAATAAAACTTACTATCAAGTCAATATGGAACAAGCGCCGTATATTAACTTGATAGTAGCAATAAACTTAAGATGAAAAACGATTGAGATTGATAACCTCAACACAAGCGGTTTATTGGTTTAATCAATATAATTAATTCCTCTTGGCTTATTAATCATGAGAAGCATGCATTAACAACCCAAGTGTACTACCATTGAAAGAACCGAATTAATAACAAGCGTATTAACCGATTGATTTTAGTAATAATTAATATATGAAACAAAACTAATTGATCCTTTAAGCAATGCTCAAATATTAATATGGAATATGAATAGGAAGTAATTAATATTCAAGGAAGAAGATTAAAGAAAATAACTCACAACTTACAAATCATTAAGCTTCAAAGTTGCAAAACCAAGATGGAAGAGTTTAGCTCCTCATTTGGAGACTAAACATGAAAAAAATATAAAGAAATAACTTGTTTAAACTGAGCTTAGAAGTATATAGGAATTGGTGATTTATGTGGAGGAAATGGGGTGTATTTATAGGATTTTTAGGCCTGCAGGGTCGTGTATCCGATCGGGTATGTAGGGTACTCGATCGGGCCTTCAGTTGCTTCGCGGAAGTTGGAAAAACATGGACATACCCGATTGGGTATGTCGGCTACCCGATCGGGTATAGACACTCGATCGTGGTTAAAATCTCCTCTGCATGTTGCCTTGTTCCCGGGTTGATCCGATTTGATTTTTCAGCGACTTACCCGATCGAGTATAGGTCATACTCGACCGGGTACAACACCAAAAATCAGGATCTTCATTTTTTCTAGGAATTTTTGCACCTTCCTTCAACTTGTGATGTTCACCAATGGTCCCTAAAGTGGTCTTGGACCTGTTTGAGCTCAGAATCAACCTAATCTAAACAATTTTACAAACATTTTACAAACTAAACTATTACACCAAAAGTGTGTAATTTCCAGAGTAACAATCACTCAAACTAATCAAAAACACAAATTTAAACATGGAAATAACATGAATGTCATCTGGCTCCGAAAATCCTAATTCAGCTCAAATTTCACCCGATTTTTCTATTTAAACAGCCTGTAAACCCCCGTTTTCAAGGGGGGAGCTTAGAGAGAGTGCCTAGCACGAATTTTAGAGGGATTTTCAGCCTTGTTCATCAATCTTTTGGGATTCTTTGTAAGTTCCACCTTTTTTAATTAATGACAATTAATTCTTTTTATTCCAATTCTATTGATTCTTCAATTATGAATTGTGAGTAGTTTTAATTAGGGATTTGGGATTGATGAAGGGGTTAATCATGATGTATGACTAGATTCTTTTCGATTATTGCATGAATGCCGTTTAATTTGTGTTAGAATAATTTAATTGATATCTTTTGTAACCTAGAATCACGAGTAGAATTACAATTGCATGTAGAATAAATTAAGAGAGATCTAATTTGTTCTAGGACACATTCACACACACTTAATCGTTCGCTAAGAGATTAGTAGCGATTAAGGGGCCGTAAGCTCACTCGTTTTGGCAATAATTTAGGATCCTGTCGCATGAGAGATCAGCCTGGTCCCCTAAATTATTGTACTCTACGCCGCGAGAGCGGTAAGAACTTAGTAATGATTAGCTAGGCTCAATTAAATTAATTTCATGTAATTAGGCCTGATCTGCCAGAAATCTGGTTACCCCGGAATCGATATTTGTTCCCTTCGTCATTAATTAGAAAGAACCCCCTAGTTTAATTGTCCGCATTAGTTTTATTTTCCAAACCAACCAATCTCGCACGACGCTTTTATTTTATTTCTTTTAATCGCTGAATTTAATTAATTATTGATTCCCTTTTGTCCGTCCCTGTGGAGACGATACTCGTACTTACACCACTATATTACGATCTAGTTTAAGTGCGAGAAAACACACATCAGTTTTTGGCACCGTTGCCGGGGACGGTGTCGGTTTTAAGGCCGGGTTAATTAATTTCAGCGAGATTTTTTTAGTTAGTTTTCTTTTTGTTTTCCGTAGGATTTTTCTGTGCTAACCTTTCAGGTATTTTTCTAAGAGGCATGAGATGAACCTATTCAGCCAAATTTCTGGAGGAATTCCTTACCCTCAAACCTCCATGGAATATTCACCATATACGCCATACCCTCCTTACACTCCTCCTCCTCCTCAACTTTACACACCTCATCAATATTACTCTCGTACACCACAAAATATTCAGCCTTCTTATCCATACACTCCACCCACGCAACCTTTTCATTCCGATTCTTACTATCCTTCATCACAATACCCTTGGGTGAGCGTAAGACCAGGCTCCATTCTTGAATTTATTCTTCAAACTAAAACGCCTGAGGAAATATCTGAATGTTTTAAGGATAGCATTTGTTCCTTGTGTGGAGGAGGTCACCATTTATGTCTTTGCCCCATCAAACCTCTATATGACCATCCTTTCCGGGAAACTGCATACCCTTCTTCATCCTCCCCACAATTTACGAATACAAATGTTTCAGTCACTCCTACGTCCTTGCCAAGTAATGAGCCACAGAATCAGTGTAAGAAGACACTTTCAGGAACTTTGTCTGAGTATCTAGAGTCTTTAAGGGAGAGCTCTTTAGCCATGGAGCAGAGCTCTTTAGCCATGGAGCAGAGCTATTCAAACATCATGAAGCATTTAAATACAAGGGAATTCCTAATCTTGCTATATTTAGATACATAAAGGGAGAATTCATAGAAGTGATCATTTATCTCTGAATAGTGTTGTGTTCCCATCCAGTTTCACTACAACAATGCCAAAAACTGCAGAAAGTTTTATTTAGAAGGAAAAGGATAGTAATTTTATAATGTGAATTTTTTCATTCTGGATGGGAACGTAGCATCAGTGAGTTTCTCCGTTGTTGTCATGGTCAGGTGACCTTCAATGGTTATGGGTACGCTCAGTAGGTTGTTATGACATAACTTAGATCTTCTTTCTCCCTTTCAATTCTCTTCTTCACGTGACATCGGATTGGAGAGCACTTGTAGCAATTCCTGTTTTAAAAACAACATAATCACATCTAATGTCTCGAAAATAATATTATACATAAAACATCTTACTTTTCATGAAAACATTTTTGCACATGACATGATATTGTCCAAAATTTGCTATTTTCTGGAAAGCTAGCATATAACGATAATAATAATGATAATGATAGAAACTGATCAACACAACCACTAAATATGACGTATATTGCCACTGAAAGTCTGGAATTACAATAACATAGTTTACGTACCCAAAAATAGATGCAATGAAAGAAGAAAATACAGACTGAGATCAATTCGAGAGGATCTCTCTCCCACCAAGTTTTGCCCAAATTCCTAACTGCCGTCCACTCTTTCTTCGGTTACTCTTTATTCTCTTCTTTCCGCCATCCTGACCCCTCACTCTTCGTTAGTTATGTCTCCACGTTCTTTTTTGCCACTATATTCTCTCTTTTACCCTTATGGGTATATACCTTAGAAAAATCCTTATTGGGATTAATTTGGTACTAAGTTGAGCTCGTATATCACTCCCCCCCTTCAAAACTCACCTTGTCCTCAAGATGAAAGTCTGGAAACATGCACTGGAACTGTAGCAACTCCTCCCAAGAGTCTTCCAAATGAGGCAGATCCTTCCAGTCCACTAATCATAAAATGTTACGTAGTAATAAACTATCCCAAACTTATAAGTACATATATTTATATCGCCATATTTCCAACAATATTCCTCTTGCTAAACTTGATTCTAAAGTTATGTTACCTCTCAGGCAACCACACAATCGTTCACCAAATGGAACAGATCATTTAAATTTCTCACGAAGTATCACACATTTGACATTAAAATAAGAAATTAAAATTAGATTGTTGTAATAGTAACAGAAATAATAAGAACTGCGAAAAAAGGAAAAATGACAGAGTATTTGGAAGATGGAAAGAAAAGTTGATAAGGTGGGGTAAATGGGATGGAATAGTGTATGAACTAATTTTTTTTGGCTATTCCAAATCCAAAAATTAAGATAGTGAGTTAGTAGTGACTATACTCCATTCTTATTTGGCTAAGAAATCAAAGTGCAGATCTGATGTGAGTGTAACTTTCATTGTGTCTCTTTACTAGCATATCATCCAACTCCTTGATGAATGTTTCCATTGCAAAGGTAGGTAAGCTCACTGGAACTACAACTCCATTTTTGCATGGTATATAGAAGCTACCAAGTCCAGGGAAGTCACCCACACCTCCTTTAGCAGGTCCGCCGTAAACCGCTTTGCCCCACCCGAAATCTACCTCGCTGAACCCGACCCGTCTCACGTCGGAAACAAGATAGGTCCCCACCACCGTGAAATGTGGCCGCCCCCTATGTACCAACATGTCCACCACCGACCTCATGTACCCTTCGCTCACATCAGATTTGGCCTTCTTCACCAGCTCCACCGCATATCCCAATGGATTCTTCATCAGTTCCTCCGCGGTGGTTAACGCCACCGGGAACGCCAACGAATTACCGTAGTAGCCTTCCGGTAAGGGAGGGTCACTAAATCTGGACCGGGCGTTGACGATGCAAAGCATCCGAACCTCCGCTTCCGGGTCAGGTCGGAAGGCGACAGTGCGGCAGCGCCACAGGCACGCCGTTAGAATCTCGAAGGTCGAGCAGTTGAATAAGTGGGTGGGGAGGAGACGGCGGAGAGCGGCGAGCTCCGTCGGTCCAAAGAAGAAAGAACGCTGCACCATCTTATATGTGGGTATGGTGGTTCCCTTTGAGTCCGGAACTTGGTCGTATTCGTGGTGGGTGTACGCCGCCGGCGTGGCACGTGGAGGTTTTTGCACACTTAAGAGTTCTCTTTGCCAAATTGGGAGCACCGACGGAGCAGGGGCGCCCCGCGCTATTTCAGCAATGGCGGTCATGAACTGGACAAGACCTGATGCATCGGTCATGGTGTGGTTCAGACGCAATGCGAAGATGTAGCCACCACATCTCAGGCGGGTGACCTGCACAGCAAACACAGAAAATAGGCACTCTATCGATCGTGTAAGCTCAAGAACTAAAAAAAGAGCCACTTCACACCCCGAACAAACAAAAAAAGGTTCAACAAATTTTACTCCGTCATCGATTCTGGGCATCTTTGATACCCCTTTTTGATTTGTAAACCATGGTCAATAATTTTAACAAATATTACTCCCTCATCGGTTCTGGGAAGAGCTTTATGTCAATAATAAAATTTACATGTTCAAAAATTACATTAAAAATCTTATGAAGTCACAAAAAAATCGAATTTGATAAAAGTTAAGATATACTACCTCCGTCCCATATTAAACTTCCAATTACGGGTTACGATGTTTGACCAGCGATAAAGTTAAATGATCCCTGTGAAAATTCAGATTATTTTTAGAAAATAAAATTTACATATTCAGAAACTACATCAAACCCGCTACAAAGCCTGCAAAAAATAATTCACTTTTTATAAAATTTTGATACAAAAAGTAAGAGTTTAAGTGTGATTTAAGTTGACCCTCGAAAAGCGAAATGGAAGTTTATTTAGGGACGGATCGGAGGGAGTACTCCCTATGTAATACTAGTACTTCGTATACCATAAAATATTACTCCGTATAAACAATATACATTGACCGTAGAAGACTAGACCAACCTTAAATTGAAATACTGGTATTATATTTTTCAATTTCCCTTTTATGTTTATTTACGGAATCGTCCCATCTTTTATGGCATCACATGAAATGGTATAAGCACGTATTGACGTATATGTACCTGAATGAGAAGCAAAGGAGAGTTGAGAATATCACCGGAGCCAGGAACATCATAAAGAAGCTCCTCCACGCATGGAAATGGAGGTTGTAGGGCATCTCCGAAGTCCGACAACGTGACGTCAGCATCGCCCTCGATAAACACGATCCCCTCCCCGGTGCAATCCACCATAAGTTTCCGGCCAACACCCTCCCGGAGCCTCCCGGCGAAGGGGTAGTAAAACACCATAGCTTTCGCCAGTGCTTCCCGGATCACCTTCACGGGGTCCCTCCCGTTCATGGACGGATGGTGGCCGTAGAATTGTATGATTGGCATCTGAAACCTCAACCCGTCCTGGTCATCAATGTCGGATAGATACTTAACTTCTCTAGGCGTCGGCTCTGCCGGAGAAACAAGCTCCGGCGTCCGCCTCTTCACCGTGAAAACTAAAGACTGTGTTGGAGCCATGGAATAAGCAAGAAAAGCTTATACGTATATTAGTGCTTTGGAGAATATATGAAGATCGAATAACTATATATAGTGACAGTGCGGCAGTTTAATTGCGGCAAATTACAGAGCCAAGACACCAAACTTTGGGACCTATATGGAGTACTGTTTTTAAGCATGTTTCCAAACTCAAGTAATTAAATGCAATAATCATAAAAGTAAGCCAAGCCCATTGTTATATTGTCAAAAGTCGTGCTGTTTTGTCATGGGAAGGATGTCTCGAGACAATTTATATAGCGTTGATAATTATGATGTTATAAATATATTACTTCTAATATTTAATGAGTAATTTGTCATTTAAAGTTGTTAATGGTTACCTAAAATGAAAATGAGAACATTTATATGGGAGGTCAAAAAACAAAGAGTGGAAATCTTTAATTTCTTTAGGATGGAGGGAGTACTATATTTACAGGGACTAAATCATATTTAAACATTTTTAAATTTTTTTTGTTTTTTTTTGGACAAAACTTTTTTTTAAATAATATTAACAATATCATTGGACATATACTCCCTCAGTCCCAAAAAGTATGATACATTTACCTTTTGCACAGGTTTTAATAAAATTAGCGGAATGTTATCCCTATTCCTTTTTTACCCTTCGGTGGTACATCGACCGTCATCACAATACTCGTAACAATTTTGCTTGTGGTACACAAAGTGTACACAAGTTGTACATCATATATATACTTCTTCTTTTTTTACCATTCCAATTTCATCTTTTACTCATTTGCCTCTCTCTCCCTTTTGGTCATTCTCTTCTCTCATTCAATTCTCCCGCATCTGCGCTCATCATGCTCTCTTCTTTCTCTTTTTTTTCAATTCTTTCATTTTCAATCTTTCTCCCATGTAATTTCTAAATCATTTTCAATCATTCTCCTCATGTAATTGTCATATACGGTCCATTTTTGTATACGGTTGGCCATTCTCAAATCATCAGGTAATATTTAGTTCCTTTTTTTCTTGTGTGCTTTGCTTTTTATATATGTTTGTTCCGATTTTATGTGTATTAGGTGTGTTATAATCTTGAATAGTTGCTTAATTTGTTTTAGTATAAGAGATTTGAAGTGTTAATTATTGCAATTTTAGGATAATTACTCTAGTTCATTAATGCTCATGATATGTTTGTTGAAATGTCTCAATGAACTTTTTGTTCAAATTCATCAATTTGTTCTCGTTTTTGTCAAAGTAAATTAGTGTGTAATGAATTTTAGACTCTACTATTTCTGTTTTCCAATTTGACTATGATACACTCCGTAGTAATTTTTGATTGCCTATTCTTTGATTATTATGAATTTGCTACATGTTTTTTATAGAGAAATATTTCTTTCTAATTTTTCAGATTTTATGTATGTTAGGGATCTAAGTTGCGACATGCTTAGTGGTTCCATTCCTCCGGCCAATCGTGAGTAAGTTGACTTGCACTGAAAAATTGTAAACAACTCATATATTCCACCCACATATCACATTGGCATGTATGCATGTACACAGAGCATTTTTTGAATAAGTATCATTCTCAACTGTTTGCTGCTATAAGGACTTGATATTTGAACAAAATAAAAGTTGATTGTCGGTATTATTTCCTAAATCACGGGTTATCTTTTATCGTGACTATTATATTGTTCTTGACAGCAGGTATCTACACAGAAAAAATTAGCAGGGTCCATTCCTCCAGAGATTGGGAATATGTTGAATCTCCACTATCTTTTTGACTACTATACCTGCTCCAACCCAAAAGACAACAAAGGATTTATGCTTGTAAAGTTAATGTTTTTGCATTTAGAATTAATGGAATTGTATTAGGTGTGATTTATGTTTCGAAAGATGTATCTTTTGTGTAATGAAAAAGAAAGTAACACTTCAATGTTGGTGAAGTAAGTTATATACACTGTTAGATATTTAGTTTGTATTCGTTATAATTATTAAATAAGTACTTAATAGATGTAAATCATGAAAGTGTTAAACATCTTGCAAAATAGCTAAAAGATAATTAATACATGATGTTGGTTGTAACTAACTTTCAATTTTCTTATTCGCAAGTTATGTTAATATGCCCAAATAAAATGGTTTGCATGAAAAAGAAACTTACCTAAAATCTCTTTTCATACTTGATTCTCTATTATATCTATGGACAATAGGTGTTTATGAAATTAAGAATCTTGGTTAAATAATTCACTTGGCAGATTTACTTGTTTCAGTGGTTATTGTTTGTAACAAGACATTTCATGTCACGATCACAGACAATTCCTATTAGCACATTTGCTCGTTCCAGTGGCTATTGCCTGTAGCCGGACATTTCATGTCTGGTTCACAGACAATTTCACTTAGCACATTAACTCATTAGCCCATTCAAGTGACTATTGTTTGTGGCCAAACACTTCATAGCAGGTTCACAGACATTTTCAATTAGTACGATAGTGGAATTACCTGTGAAGCAGGCATGAACTGTCTAGTTACAGACAATAGCCATTTGAACGGACCTAATGTACTAAGTGAAAGTGTTTGTGAACGTGATATGAAGTGTCTGGCCACAAACAATAGCCACTGAATTGGGCTAATGAGCTCATGTGCAAAGCGGAATTGTCTGTGAACCAGACACAAAATGTCCGGCTACAGGCAATAACCACTGGAACATCCCAATATGTTAATTGGGATTGTCTGTGAACGCGACTTGAAGTGTCTAGTTACAAACAATAGTGACTGAAACAAGTTAATCTGCAAAGTGAATTTTTTTAAACGAGATTCTTAATTTTATGTTGAAGCGGTTGAATTAGTTTAATAAGTTATAATTGATGCTCAAGCTGAAGCGGATGAATTAACTGAATTATTGAAAAATTATACTCCTTACTTATATGAAAACATATTTAAAGTTCTACAATAACTTCAATCAATTCATCTATTTGGGTAAGTGAAGTTGTCTGTGAACCAGACATGCACTATCTAGTCACAAACAAGAGTCACTGGAATGGGCTAATGAGATAAGTCAAATTGTTTGTGGACCAAACATAAAGTGTCTTGTAATAAGCAATAATTACTAGAATGGAGTAAAGTGCATAGTAAAAGTGTCTCTAAACTAGACATAAAATGTCGGGTAACATGTATGGTAAGTAAGTACATAGCACACTCAACACCTATTTATGGGCACACACACCTATTTCTTCTTTGGGTATGTAAACTTTAAGCAAGTAAAATAGGTGTGTATGCCCCTTCTTTCTGGGCAGACACACCTATTTCTTCTTTGAGTATGTAAACTTTAAGTAAGTAAAGATAAAAATAATATTGAAGAGTAAACATTGTTTAAACATAATTAACATTTAATTAGATATTAAAACCAATCAACAGCTAAATAGATGGGATTACAAAGGCAAAGCATATTGATCACCCCTAGAATTAGGACATTCTCTTAAGATACAATAAATTAAAAAAAGGAGAATCAAAATGGCCCTAACCAATATGCATGACCAATATGTCAATAATCAAAATCTTATTACATAATGAAAAACACTCCAACAAATGAATTTTCCTCTTTCCAACAAATGAACACTCCTTTGTGGTAGCAATTCGGTCTCTGGCACGTCTTTTGCGCTTGAAATGGCCATCACCTTTCATTCTTTCGAATCATGGAAGCGTACTCCACCCGATTTACATTTTCTAAGACTCTGCACCCAATTGACATTACAGTGTTAATCCTTAAATTGTTTTCGACTTGCAAGTAATGAATTAATGAGCAATCCAGTACATAAATAGACAATATTGTAACACGACTTTCATTCATATCATATCAATGACAAATTTAGTGCCAAAATTAAGAAGCTAAAGAAAGTTAATTAGACAACATTTATCAAGCTTATAGTAAAGGAGTAGGAGCATTCTGAGTGAGTTAAAGAAGACCTTTTCTGAACTGGTCACTCTATCTCTATGTTCCAAAAAATACAAGTTGCCCAAAATGAGGTGGAATGCCTAGCTATACAAAATCATTGTATTAAACAACTTGTAGGAGAAGAAGAAAACACGACTTGTATTCAAACAATGAACATATGGTATAATTTAAACTGCAACCAAAAATATCAATAATATAAACACGAGTAATATTAGTCTCAATTTTTTTTACTAAAAAATGTATTACGAAAAGAGACACGCAGTCAAGCAAATGCACTAAGCTACTGAAAAGGAACATTAGTCCCAATACACCGAATCATGAGACAAGTAACTACCAGCCTTACCTAGTCTAAAGGAAGTATCCAAAGTAATAGTCTTAGCCATATATTACACTCGAATCGCACACCAGTTGTCATACCCCACATTTGAAGTCAACAGAAAAGAGCGGCTTACCCAGTGTATCCCTGATGCTGCTGTTGGAAGCTCCATAGTACATATTTGGATCCTGAGCACCAGGTAACCATATGATTCATATCCAGGAGGGTATCCATAATACCCACTATTGTTGTTCCATTGGTTTTATTCGGACTGTGGTTGTCGGTTTGATACATATTTATTGAACTCTTTTCTTATTCATTATTGAACTCATTGTCATATTTGTGAATAAATTCTGAATTTTATATAAAAAATATTTTGAAGAAAGATTTAGTATGTATTGCCTTGTATATGAAACATTTCATCAAACATGTAATATGCATTAACAAGAGAGAATATTTTGATTGAAATTTGAATAATAAAAATCACTCATCCATAACTATGAAACCAAATAGTCAAACATTTAACACTATACTGCTATAGTAGCATACATAAAATCAGAAAATTTAGAAACAAGTATAGCCCAAAAATAAAAATCATCTGCTAAGTTCATAATAATCACAGAATAGTCAACAGAAAATTACTATATCATAGTGAATTTTCGTACAGCCCAAAATTAAAAATATAATGGATAGAGCAAAATATCAACCTTTTTTCATTTTTCCTATTCGCATTGCAATTAAGAAGAAGAGCGATACAAAGCCGGCAGCCATTGGCCATGATCTCAGTTCCTTTGATTTGCAATGATATGGCCATGACTTTCTTAAACACTAATCTACATTAACAAAAACGAGAATAAAATCATGAATTTGAACAAAAAAGTCATTGAGTAATTTCAACAAACATGTTATGGGCATAAATGAACTAAAGTAATTACCCTAAAATTTCAGGAATAAAGGCCTCTTATCTCTTATAATAAAACAAATTAAGCATTGATTCAAGGTTATTTCATACCCAATATACATAAAATCATAACAAATATATAAAATAAAGTAAAACACACAATATTCATATCTCTTACAAATATACTCCGTATATTTTATAGAAGAAAAAAAATCATAGTTAAATCCCTAATTAGCCCTAACGAAACAAGGGAAATTTATTTTCTAGCTAGTTAGGATTAAGGAGATTGGATTGAAGGATGATAAAGGGGAAATGAATACCATTTGACAATGGAAACGAATAGTCGAATCTGGCTTTGTCGACAACGACGTCTTCCGTCTTCGATAACAAGACCCGGACCCAGCTTCTCCTCTGTCTCTTCTGTAAGAGTGAAACCTTCTCATACTTCATCAATGACTGAAGCTGAATCAAAAGATACAAAAAGAAAAGAGAAATATAAGAGATGAGACATTATTGAGGAGAGGGAAGATTCGAAGAACTGGAAGGAGAGAAGGGTTTTTCCGTAGAAGGGGAGGCTTCAAATGAGAGTGAGGAAGGGGTGAAGGGAAAGGGAGAGAAAAGTGAATGGTAAAAGGTAAAGGTAAAAAGACTATATATACTATGTACAATATGTGTATAACATGTGTACATATAGCATTTTCGTATTCCATACCGGTAAGGTTGGAACTCGGAAGTAATCATTAATTAAATTTACTATGCTACACCTCAAAATTTTCGAAAGTAGCACGTGTCATTAGATTAGCACGTCTTATTAAAACTCTAGTAGTGCTCGAACCAATTCCATTCAATTTGGCAAAGGAATTCTAGGATGTAAAAGGAACATATTGGACCCACTCATTAATAATGGCACAAGAATTAATAGCCATGAGTCCATCAATTAATAAATGGCACGAGAATTATGTGTACGGCTGCAAGGGCAAGAAGGGAAGATTAAAAATTTTATTTGGAAAGTGTTCATATTTTTGGGACAACCATAAAAGGAAAATGTATCTTACAAAATGGGACGGAGGGAGTATTAATTAATACGGAGTACATCATAAGTTCTTAAATGACATCATACTCGTAACGGTTTGTTTTTTGTTTCAATTGTGCTCAGTGACCAATTATAGCATTTGCTCTATGTTAAACGACAACATCTTTAAACTAGAATGAATTTCGACCATGTGACCTCTCTTCGGGAGTACGTGTCACAATGATGTCATCGAACAATAAGGTGTTTGGCTTGTGACGGTTTAATGTTGAAACATGTTTTCTTTTATACTTTGTATTAAAGAAGATATAAAAATTGTGCTTGTATTTATTTTTCACTACGCATATAGCGCTATGTATGGTTGGCAATTTAAACCGAAAAACCGAAAATCGAACTGAAAAAAATCGAACCGCTTTGGAAAAAAATCGAACTGAACCGAACCGATTGAAAATGGGACCCGAAAATTGGGACCCGGTAAAAAAAAAGATTCGAACTCGGTTTATACTCCCAAAAAAAATTAGAGTAAATGATAACTCGGTAAGCTCCCAGCCGATGGGCTTAGAGTGAACAAATTAATATAATGATCATAAACTTATTTTGGGCTTAGTATTGTTAAAACCAGTTCTATATTTATACAATTTTGAAATATTTCGGTTTCTTATCAGTTTCCGATAAACCAACCCGAAAAATTGGGTCCTGACCAATCGGTACCCGGTCAATAATTGGTTCGGTTTTGATGTTTAGTAAAACCGAAATGTTGGTTGGGTTCTTGCTTTGGTCAGATCGGTTCGGGACCCGAAACCGGCCCTAGCGCTATGTATATATCGGAGTATTTTATTTACTAGTCCAGTTTTTGTCTTGTCTCTACTGTTAAATTAAAGGGGTAATTTGAGTTTGCACCCCATATTCTTGTCTAAATTGGACTTTGCACCCCATTTTTAAATTTCTTTGTTATTGCACCCCAACCCCATATGAAAAGACAAAAAAGCCCCTCCATTAACAATTCTGTTGACCTTTAACATATTCCTGATTGAGGGCATTTTTGTCTTTTCATATGGGGTTGGGGTGCAAAAACAAAGAGTTTTAAAAACGGGGTGCAAAGTCCAATTTAGACAATAATATGGGGTGCAAACTCAAATTACCCCTAAATTAAAAACATCAAATACAAATAGAAGGTGGTCATTATCATTGATATGGTCTGGTCTGGTTTCTTTGTATTTTTATAACTATCCTGGTCTGGTCTATCTAATCTGGTCTGGTCTGGTCTGAGACGAATTACAGGCCTAAAAACATCCTGACCTTTCTCAAGTATATGAAGTACGGAGTATTAGGAACTTGGATAAAGCCTTCAAAACCCTGATTAATTAACGACCTCTTACAGAAGTGATCCAGTCAAGCATTGAAGTCTTCAAAAGCCATTATATCGTCTCCATAGGGATACGAAGAAGTGTCTGATTTAATTATACACAGTACGAAGTATTTAATTTAATTTCATGAATTTGAACTTGTTTATGTAATTGAAAAGTAACATTTGTCATAAAACATTTATACAGAGACTACACGTCTACACTTATCAAGTTAAAGGATGGAAACGTGCTACATCCAAATTCAAAAATCATTCTACCTCCTTTAAAAAAAAAATCGGTCCCAATTTAGTTAGTCAAAGTTGATAAACTTTGACCAATTATTTTAATTAATATTTTTATGCAAAATTTAATAATTTTATTTTTTTATGATATTATTTTTAACATATAACATTTTAACATCATTTTCATATTATTAATACTTTTTCTATATAAATACATAATCAATCAAATTTAGACTTCATTGACTTCAAAAGTCAAGCACAACAAAAAAAAGGCGGGATTGGCACGGAGTTTGACACGGACTTATCAATTTTTCGTGCTAAATAGCTCGTGCCAAAGTGTTGTTGGCACGGATTTGGCGTATCCTTGCCAAAATCTGTGTCAAATCCGTGCCAAAATTCCTGTCAATCCCGTGTTTTTTTGTAGTGAAGTTTGACTAACTAAAATGAGACGGAGAGAAGGTACTTTCTTGATAATCACTTCATATTCCACACCTTATAGTATCAACGATGAATTAGCTAATATTGGCTTAACCATAATTATTACCCTATGACTCACAAATTAAACTGTTTCATGGAAGACTATTCACCACGTCTCTTATAAGAAAATTGATAGTCATATATCAATCCAAATAGAATTTCCAAGGTTAATGGTTCTGTATTTCCAAAAACATGCTAGTCCTTATAAACTATAGTTACTCATTCCTCCGTCTACACACATAAGATGTTCAACATATTACGTGTGACATGTTGACTGCATATTAGGTTAGTAATCATTTGTCAAGTAATAATAGATTCGCCAACTGTGTTAATAAATTTGTCAGAATTTGTGTAAATTAAAACTCATTGAGTCGTAGTTTAAACTACGTATAACGTCAATTTACCAGAAAACTATGCACGGATTACATTTCAACTAAAAGAATTTCAAGAGTGTAAATTAGAACTAATTGAGTCGTAGTTTACACTAAATTAGCTTGCGTGTGATCACCTTCCAGCTGATTCCCGACTGTCTTCGGGTAGGTTCTCGTGCGAAGATTATATAATACGCCCCGAGGACTACGAGAATGTTGGCCCTCTCGGTCTGGGGCAAGTGCCGCCTCCCAATTTCCAGTACCCTCTCGGGCCTTGTGGCATCGAGGGGCACTTCCTCTACTTCTTCAGCCGGTTCTGCTCTAGGGTGCTCATCTTCCTTGCTGACTTCCATGTTGATTGTGACAACTCGGAGCTCTGACCTAGTGACCTTCTAGCATGGATTGATGGAATTTTCCTTTTGTGGGATACGATAGGTTAGCTAGCTAAGTTAAAAAATGTTAAAGCACACACCGGCCTACCCAGCCCATTAAGTGTAACTATTAGGCAGTGATGTTTTTTTGTTAGAAATTAGTGACACTTCTATGTCATTGGTAGTATTCTGTCAGAAAAGTGTCACTACGAAAGTGTCACTGTAAGCCTGTTTTTTACTAGTGTACGTGATTTTGAGGTAGCAAGCTCCGGCGATCCTCTGATTACCCCTCACATACCTGATGCCGGTGGAGGCTGAAAATTGAGGCAAAGGTGCTTCATTGAGATGATTGTCTCCAAGTCTTCCCGTATTGTTCGGCCCAGATCAGGTTGTGGGCAAAATATAGGTTGACCACAACAAACTCCATTTCGACCTTGGCCGTCTGGGAACCATCTCTGACTTCCACGAGGAGTGCTACCATGCCTTCGGCGTCAATATATAGAGTCTCGCGTAAAGCCAGAGAGCAGCGTTCGTATTGGGCAAAGAGATGTCCGATCAAATTTCAATTGTCTGAAGGTGTTGAGGCACATTACATTGACCGAGTTGCCCGTGTCGACGTATGTGCGATGGATGACCACATGTTGATTTCACACTTGATGACGAGGTCGTCCCTATGGGATGGGGGCCCTGGCAGATCCTTTATCGGTGAAAATGATGGGGTTGATGTGCTCCTTTCTGGGTTGTCGCTCCTCAGAGTCTTCGTCATCGGAAAGGTTACCGATCTCCCTCTTCTTCATCGGGATCTCCCCCTATTTTCGGTGTTCACCCAGGTATTCCATGGGGCACCTTTAACAAAGTGGGAAAGTTGGCTCATCTGAATGAGGCGTTCGATAGCCACCTTGAGAGTGTGTCAGTCACCTGTGTTATGGGTCTTGTTGTGGTGGAAACGGAAGTAGGTTCCACCCTAGTGAATGGCGTACACCTCTTGGGGAGGCCTTGGGTCCCGCTCAACTAGCCCTTTCTTCTCCGCAAAGTCTAAAATAACGCTGATTGGATGCGAAAGCGGGGTCCGTGGTTGATCTAGGATCTCCAGTTTCCCCCCCATTTCTCTTTCTCATCCGCCATCCGCCATACCTAGTATTCTCCTTCTGGGGTGCTTATTATTGCAGGCCGGGGTGGGTGCTTCCGTCACTGACTGCTTGACATCTCTTCTTTGTTGGGGCGATATGCCCCACTTCCTCGCGCTCCTTCACGTTTGTCTGTCGAGGTTCTCCTTGGCGTGAAGGTCTCCTCGGTGAAGGGATTTAATATATGACCTCGGAGGTTCGGTGATGAGGCTCCTCGCAAAGGCACGAAGGCGTATAAATCCTTGGAGGAGGACTAGCAAAGTTATATCATCTGCTCCCTCAACTTCATCCATCTTGCGCCTCTAGCACACGAGGAACTCGCGGAGAGTTTCATCTTTCTTTTGCTTGATGCTGAAGAGATGCGACAAGTGATTCATGTTGTGCCTCCTTCCCGCAAAGTGTGTTAAGAAGTGTTGAGCCAAGTCTTGCCAAGAGTCCGCGTTTCCCTCTGGTAGTGCATTGAACAAGTCATATGTGGGGGCTTCCAGTGTAGAGAAGAAACACCGGCGCGGCATAGATACTCGTTGGAGGCATTGAGCATAAGCATGATGTTTTGATAACAGGTGAAATGCTCATGTAGATCACTTCGGCCATCATACGTTTCAATGGTGTGGTCGCGGTACTTGTTCAGAATAGGGACAGAGAGAACCATGGCTGAGAAGGGGGTCCTTGTCCTGATTCGGATGACCGGCTCATGACGGCCATGAGCGACTTGTCGTTCCAGCTCTATGTGCCGCCTGTGTGCTGCTGTTTTGCTTCCATCTGCACCAAGCGCCCCTTCAGCTGTTGGATCACCTCATCCTGTGGGTCTTTGCTCATCAACATGGCGCCTTGCTGCTGGATATGAACTCGGGCAGCATGTGTGCCTGATTGATCTTGTGCATGGCATCCTCTTCATGGAGCTTTTCCTTGGCTTTGTCGAGGGGGTGTCGGTCCGTTGTCCGGAATACCGACCCTAAGCTCTCTTGGGGTCACCCTGAAATCTTTTCGCCGCCTCGTCTGCCTATCCACTCGGAGACCATCCTGCATTGCGTGTTGCCTAGCCTTTTCAAAACTGAGGAGTGGCCACATTCAATGTTAACATGCACTTTCGAGGTTGAGGGGCTGTCTCAGATGAGGTATCCTGGACGACAACATTTTCTTTGTTGTCGAGCTGCAAGTAGTTGATGGGCAGAATCCAACGAGGTGGGGGAGGAGGTGTTGGTGTTACGTTATCTCTGGTTTTTTGCAGGAGCGCGCTCAGAGCTGTTGGATTATGAACGAGGCTAGTGAGGATGATGGAGAGTGTTGCCTGAATGTCCACCTAAGGGGTGACCGGGGTGACCTGTTGAACAACATTGGATTTCCTTTGTGGTTCCCATCGATGATGAGACGAGCATCAGAGGCGTTGGCGTTGATCTGGTCGTGAAGGCCGGATGGGGGGTCAATTGTCTCTTGGAACCCGACCTCCTCATTTTCCTTTGAGGTCGTGGCATCTCCAAACTTCTCCTGCTCGACGCGAGGGTCCTGAAGAGCCTTGACCGTGAAATTGGTTTTTGATCAAGTTTTTCCATCTCAAAAGTGGTTAGTAATGTATGGTAGCGACGAGGGTACTAACTTGATTGTTCTTTCTCTCAAAGAGAGCACCTGATGATACCTTCCCAGTAAACCGCTAGCGTGTTGGTCCCGTTTAAGTAGATAACAGTCTAGAGGGGGCGTGAATAGACTGTTTTGATTTTTCAAACTTTTCTATAAGTCAATACTGACTTATCAGAGATGGTCTGAATCTGGTGACAGAGAAGGTCGATCACGTTCTGATATCAGAACAAGACCAGGCAGCGGATAAGAGTTCTGTCCGGGTAGCCTCAGGAAAACTCTAAGGCAAATGCCTATCTGATAACTCTTAGACCAAGATCTGCTGAACACGGATTTCAAGATCTTGAGAGTCTCACAGTTAAAATCTTAAGAGCAGAAATTAAATGCTTAAAATGACACCGGGGTTTTTATAGTGGTTCAAGGAACAACGTGTTCCTCTAGTCCACTGTTCCACTAGGCTTGTAAGTCAACAATTGCAACGCCTTAGTCTAGCACTTAAGAAGCACTACACGTCTTCTTCAAGTCTAGTTGTCACCCGGGAGGCTTTTCCTGGCTTCCTTATGACTGGTATCGTTTCACTGAGTCTTTAGAAGTATCCCCACTTCTCTGCTTCAACTAGTTTGAGACGTCCCTTCTTTTTCAAGAAGTGTTTTGAGTTTAAGAACTGTTTTCTCCAACGTTGCTTCGTTACAAAAGATGTGTAGTTGAGGTTCTTGAAGTGTTGAAGAACTAGAGGAACTTTGCTCTGAGTTGGAAGAAGAGATATGAGAATATTATCTTTCCAACGAAAGCTTTTCTTGTTGAGTAAGACGAGGTTAAGGTCTCAAGAAAGCTTTAAGGTTTGAATGTTGTGAGAGAAAAAGTTATCCTTTAGTTCTTCGAAGTGTATCTTATATACTGAGAGCGGTCTTCCCGTTGGAGTGTAGAAGACAGCTTCATTTAATGCCTGTACAGTTGATTTGACCGATTGGTCCTTCAACTTGCTATTTTGGGGGCGAAAGGATATCTGCAGGGTCAATCATCAGCTTTCAATATCTCAACGTACGAACAACATTAATTGAGCATTTAATGCGTGAACAGTACCATGTTCCGTTGAGTGGCTCCTAGCCGTTAGGGTATTTCCCGTTAGTTTCACGGCCGTTGGAAGTAACACCAAAATCTTCTAAGTGTCAGCAAGTCTGATGAGGTCCTTTGATAGCAACTCTGATATCCGATTCTGATGACAACTGGTCTCTGATAGCAGCTCTGATCAGAAAGTGTAAGAGGGTCTCTGGCCAGTCAACTATGCTAATACTTACAAAGAAAATTCTAATATAGGATTTCTAAAGGGGTACTCTAATATACTAATTGACCTAGCATCAGTGGCGGGCCCAGAGATTTGTCAAAGCAGGGGCACACTAGACACTAAACTTACTCTATAATAAAAAATTCAAATATAATAAAGATGGTAAAAAGTAAGACAATAGCATAAATTATACGAAGTAGTTAATTGCATATGGAGTATTAAATACTCCCTCCGTCCCGGAAAATTGTTCCCCGCATTGACTTGGAACGGAGTTTAAGAAAGTGGGAATAAAGTGGAAATGTATGGTTGTGGTGGAGTAACAAAAAGGTAAATGAATTGTAGCCACAAAAAACTTTCCAAAAGGGGAAAGGGGAACAGTTTTTTGGGACGGCCCAAAAAGGAAACAGGGAACAATTTTCAGGGACGGAGGGAGTAGTTCATTTCTGTAACTTTGGTAAATCAAACCTACGAGTTTTCATATTCTAAAAATGTTTTATATTAGTTTCATTATCAATACTCCTAAAAACATCTCTCTCGATGTAGCACACCAAGCAATCTGTAAGATAATCATCTTTCATCTTATTACGAAAATCTGTCCTGATAATATTCATCGCAGAGAAGGCTCTTTCAACGGTGGTTGTTACAACTGGTAATACTAAAGCCAACTCAATCAGCCGATATACCAAATAAAAAGAATTGTGAACTTTAAGCTCAACCATCTTTTTGCAAACTTCACCAATAGTCTGTACGGCATAAAATAATTCATTTGTTCTCATTTCATATATCCACACACCTGGAGTTGCTCTTTCAGCTCCGTTCGATCAACGGATGAAAAATCGCATGAATATAATTTCGCGAGGTTCAATAGCTTTGACTCACAGAAATTGGAGAACTTATCTCTAGGATCAAGACATGCTAAACAAGTGAGTAATTCTATGTTTTACATGGTCTCTAAATGTTTCAAGACTTTTTTCCCAATTACGAAACCCGGTCCTCACAAATACATCATCTCCAAATCTCTTCCCTTCTACACCCATGGAAAAGGTAACACGAAAAGCAAAATGTAGCATCTTAAGAAATACTATATTCCAACTAGGGGTCCGAGATAAGTTCTCATCACGTCATCTCTTACTCGAGGCTCATATTCAATGATTGGCTTTCGTAATGCGGGATCGCTAATGATATCCCACTCACACGTACTATTTGTGCGGGCTCTTTTGTCTCCCCTGGTGTCATTAGACTCATCTTGGACAATGCTTACATTCGGAGCAACAACATTTGCATCGCTTGAGATAGACTGATTACAACGTTCGAAGAACTACCCCCTCGGGCTAATGACCTCTTAGTCCGAATTACAAAGTTATCCAAACTCATGTTTCTAATAAAAAAGACAAATACAATCAAGTCTAAAAATTAAACTAAAAATCTTACAAATTAGAACTCTAATCCTTAAGTAGAGCGCACTCACAATCTCCAAAGTATCAAATTTCAAGCAAACAAACAATCCCCAAATCAGCAAATACAATTTAGTATATAACCGTAACATTTTAGTATCTTGATTATCTAATACTAGTAACTTTTTGTGCGGGTTGTGGCACTAATTTTACCCGAAGTAGTAGTAGTGAAATTTTTGGCCGGAAGCAGGGGCACCTATTTTACTCTAAGTACTACTAGTAGTGAAATTCCTGGCCGGAATCCGGGGCACTTGCCCCGGTAGGCCCCGGCCTAGGTCCTCCACTGCCTAGCATCATCAAAATCTAAGTACATTTATTCCTAACATAGTGGTATAGTAGAGAGAAGAGAGAGCTAAAGTTTAGAGAGAGAGAGAGAGAGTGAGAGAGAGCTTGATATTACTGATATTCGAAATCTTTACAAGTGCCCCCCAATGGGGTATTTATTCTAATAATAAATGAGGCGGTGCATTAAATGCACTACATGTGTCAGCTAATCAATGGGTGAGAGCCCTGGGGCACATCAGAACTTGAAGTGTGTCATTCTCTCACCGACTTTTGGCCAAGTGTTCTCTGTTGTCCGAGGTAGTGATGATAGTCGAGGTGCAAGTGTGCACCCCGGGTCTGGCTTTGTCCCTGTTCCTAAGCGATGTCTGCGACTTATGGCTGAGGCGAAACCACCGAGGTCATGCGTCCCGAGGTGAAAGTCCGGGCATAGGACATATTTGTTCATTCTGGACTAGGCTTGTTTGAGATACCCCAATAGTGTGATGGGATGAAGCCGTTGTATATCCAAGAGTGTGTTGGTTGTGGATCTGAGTCCATTACTCTATCAGTTTGTTTTTTAGTTTCTTTTTTTTTGCCTAAAGGTTTCAGCACTCGTTAAAAAAAGTTGAAAAAAATCAAATACCCCCCCCCCCCCCCCCCCCAAAAAAAAACTAAAGAAAATAAAAAATAAAGGACTCAAGAAGTAAAGAGAGTGAATCCTGAGGAGGGCACAACTTTTTGTGGAGCTTTTGAGAAAAAAGCCTGCACACTCGGCTTACCGGATTTGCTTTCGCCAGCTCTATGTCCTTCCACACTATCTGACATAACAAACCCTCTGTAAGGCCACACCCCATACCCATAATCCCCGCTGCCCCTCAGGCTGCAAGCTGGAGAAGTAGAACTCCTAGGCGTCCTTGTCCCATTGGTAGTTGACCCGCTCGAAGCAAGGTCGATCATAAACTTTCTGCCTTTGCTGCAACTCAGAGTTGACTCGGACAGTACAACTCCAGTTGATTCTTTATCTCTCTATCATGGGTTGATTGCCATTGTTATTACATTTTATGTGCCTAGCAGTCATAAATTTGAATTAATGTGTTGTATACAAGGATTTGTGTTTTTGAGTTACAAGATAGAAAGCTTTTTTCAGTTAGCCATTGTATTTCAAACTATTTGGCTCTCTTAGGGAAGGAGAGTACACATCAATGCATATAGTTGTAGTCTTTGTTTTAAAGAAAGAAAATAGAATATACACATTCTTATTTTTAGACTTAAACTGAGCATACACATTATTATTCTTACACTTAAACTGAACACTCACATACAAATTTTTATTACTATTGGGAATTGGTAAATTCATTCATTATTAATTTTTTCATGTAGAAGGACTTGAAACTAAAGTGGAGGAAGGGTCATTTGTGCCATGTGGCTCAAATGACATTATGGCTGCTGCTTTGAATAAAAAGCCCAATGGAAGTAGAATTCAAGGAGAGGGACACTTTATTACTCCCACCATGTACTTTCACATACCGATTGGTAGAGTTGATGTGAAGGAACAAGAGAAGAAACTTTGTGATAGAAGGTATGATATGATGATGCAGCGTGTTGATGAACTGAAAGCTTAAGGGAGGTAGTATTCTTGCATTGATATAAGCAGTTGTAGTGTTCAAACGAAGTTTACCACAGTATAATAAGGAGTATATATACCTTATCATTTTAGGTTGAAGAAGTTGAAGAAGTGAGAGACGAAATAGATGAATTGGAAGAAGAATTAGGGAGATATATGGAATAAGAGTGTGAAGAAAAACAACAGGGCCTTGCAAATCAAACTCCCAGAAGATCACCTCGGCATCACCAATAAGATCGATCCTATTTTGGTTCATAAACAAGTAGAGGGTGTGAGGGAAGAATTGAAGGATCAAAGGGTTGTCATCATTGATGAAAAAATGGGTCTGCAATGAAGAAAAAGCTTGCACCTTCAAGAATGCTGAATATGCAAAGAACGACGAGATCTATTATGGAAAAGAGAAAAGAGCAAAGCATTCAATTGAAGATGTACTATGTTTTTATTGAGAGATGACACGGAGATGGCTACCCCAATCAATCACAATGAAGAAGTGATTGGATTCGCAACAAAGTCTTCCTTTAATAAGGATGTGTGCAAAATTGTTATAAACTGTGATAGAGTTGCAAATTCTGTCATAGAAATTTGGTGCAAGTAAGCTAAGTCTTTCAAACATTATGTCCCTATATATCAACCGTTAAGGTATTTATGTGTATACAATATAACAATTTAACTAATGAATTTGTAGTCACCTTCATGAAAACATGGTTGAAGTAGGGGAGATGCATGTACAGTTTTGGACGCTCACACCCATACCACGCCCAAAAAGGCCATCGGATGAATCAGTGAAAAAAGGTCTCAATACATTTCACATATTTAAGGTGCATACTTACCTAGATAGATCATTTGATCCCAGATAAGTTCGTATTACAACACGCAATTGATGCATGTTGGGATCGGCTTTTGATGGTTTTTCTAGCTTTAAGGTGTCATAAATCTCATTTTTAGCTCAAGTCATATTTTACCATGCGTTGGTTCGAGTTTTGTATTGTTAGAGTCAAAATCAGGAAATTTGAGCCCGGCACCGACGCTAGATAAGCAATTGGGATGAGTTGAGAAGAATTCGAGAGTGAATTGAGAGCTTTTAAGGTCACCGGAAGGTTCACGATGAATATTTGATGAAAAAAGAGCTCTAGGATTGGCTATGAGATCAAATTAATACGAATATAGCTTGAAAACGGCGATCAGGATGACCTTCTGTCAATCATTCAAGCATATCTTTTTGTAGAAATATCCAAGATACACGATTCACGTTCCATATAAAATCTAACTTCAAGGGAAACAAAGCATATGAAGACACCATGACAAGAATCTGAGAGGAACAGAGGGGAAAACATACGAGGAAGTCAGATGATCACTGTTGAGATTTCAGGATGCGACCTTCCACCATTTTAATCATATCTTTTTATTGGATGCTCCAAACCTAGTTTTGAAAGTTGTGGTGGATAGAAGACTTCATTATCTACAACTTTGGTGAAGGATGCATAGTCAAATTCGGAAGAAAAAGCCAGGCACAGTCGTTCATGACAGATAGGCACGACGTGCTTGAAAAAGGAAGAGGAACTAAGCTATTGGAGGCCAGGCACGATTGTGACTGCCAGGGAGGCACGATCATGCCTGCCCATATTGCGCGCAAAGTGCTCCGGATGCACGGTCGTAGTCATGATCGGGCCTGGCACCGTGCCTGACCCCGGAAATCCTAGTTTGAGCGAAACTTGTCTATTTTATATAAATAAGGCCTCCATACTCATATTTCAGGGTTGCGAACTTCATAGAGAAGCCTAGGGACGAGTTTCTACCTTTTTTACGCATTATTCTTCAAGACCCTGGGATTAATTGTAAGTTTCATCTTTTTTATTGATGAAAATTATTTCTATCCATCCCAATTCTGTTGATTTATCAATTATGAGTTGTGAGTAGTTAAATTACGGATTTGGGATTGATAGAGGGGTTGATCATGATGTATGGCTAGTTTCTTGATGGATTAATT
>CAMAPF010000890.1:0-23839 GCA_945859915.1 Cuscuta epithymum
ACTGGCCTCATATATATTTGGTGCAACAAAAAGTAAGTCTAATTTATATCCTCCTAGTTGATTGTCCGGCCAGTCAGGGGCAGACGTACATAGAGCCTTAAGGGGGCCATGGCCCCTCCCAAAAATTTATGAATGCAATTTAGTAGGCCAGCCAAACTGCCGTAATTCTTTATATTTTAAATTTTATATTTTAGATTTTATATTTTAAATTTCATATTTGAGTGATTTGTAATTTAGTCTTGTAATTTTTGAGTGTTCTCATTATTAGTCTGTAACTTTACTCGAATGTTGATTAGGTCTTCTTCTAACTAATGCATAGTAGGTCTTTGCAGTTTAAGAATTTTTGCACCGGAAAGCACACTTTCTAGCAAAAAATTCGACATTGGCGACATATCTTGCGGTGAATTATCGATAGGAAAGTGTACTTTCTGTGGAAAAGTACATAAATTGCAAAACAATATTAATTACCTGACCAAATTTACGAACAAGTAAAATATATAAAGACTAAAAACGAGCACAAAGTAAATTTATTGGGTGGAGCTAGGGGTACACACTTTTTGTGTACAAAAAGTGTGTACCCCAATCTTTTTTCAAATTTATTGGGCCAAAACTGCAAATTTTCATATACGGAGTACATTTTAATACATGTACTATATCTTGCCCCCTAGTGGTGTATAGCAATAACTTAGGTCGCTTATGTTTTAAAAAAGTACTTAGGTCGCTTTCCTACTATGAATTCCCCGTCCCGGTACAGTAATATTTTGAATTTCCAAAATCCCCTCCAAAAGTTCAAAACTTTGAAAGCCGAAAAGTGGAGTTTCCCTCCAAATGTTGAAAGTCGGCAAAGGCTTTCTCGATATTACCGCTCCTATAAAAGCGCAATTATAGAATCGCACACTACCAGCGTCTCTTCCGGCAAAACTGCGATCATGTCCGGCCTCGCAACCTTCAACGGCTTTAAGCATCCAGTTCCCGGCCCCAACTCCAATCCGAAGGCGGGCGAAATCCATGTAATAATCGGCCCCATGTTCGCCGGCAAGACCACCGCTCTCCTCCGCCGTATCAAATCCGATTCCAACAATGGCAGGTACGTTGTTATTCGATTCTATCATTACTGTTATCACCTTCAATCTATTCCATATCTGTAATTTTTAACTTTTAAGGCGTTTTTGTCTTGAAATGTGAAACAGTAACGTTGTGATGATAAAGTCGAGCAAGGACACCAGATACGCGGTGGATGAGGTGGTAACCCACGACGGCACTAAATTCCCCTGTTGGGCGTTGCCAGATCTCTCTTCGTTCAAGATCAGATTCGGATCCGAGGCCTATAAAAAGGTGCGTTTATGAGTTTATTGTTCATTTTCACTTCATCCGGACAGCTAATTGCAAGTCTGTACCGGATCGGGGTAATTAGTGGCAATTTTTTTTACCAGTCCATGATTGGGTTCCTTTTCACTTAGGTCGACGTGATTGGAATTGATGAAGCCCAGTTCTTCGACGATCTGTATGATTTTTGCTGTGAAGCTGCAGATCTCGACGGGAAAACATTAGTAATTGCTGGGCTAGATGGTGATTATTTAAGGTATACGAATATATTCATTGGAGCATCTTTACAAACCACTCGATGTGTTTTCGTCGTTTGTCGTCTCATTTGCTGCCATGTTTGAATTGATAGATACTCGAATGATATTTTTGTGTTGAGTGGTTCTTAATTTACGGAGTATTTCTTTATTTCAGTGTAACAGTGTGGGTCCTCTTTACCTTTTTTTTTCCCTATTTTCATTTCATAGATTTAAATGGAATAATTCCCGAAACATGACTCAAAATATCTAAAAATTTCAAATAGAATTGCTATATTTTTTCCCGAATAAAGATATTGTTATTTTGATCATTTATTCTCACATTTTGGATTTACTGAATTATAAATATGTACAATATCGCAATTGATGGCATTTTCATGCTAGTTGTTATTTTTATTGAGATGATAAAAATGTAATGTTTCTATTTTCGAATTCCAAAATTTTATACTCTGCTTATGGCAGTTTCTTATTTTAAATTTATAATTTCAATTTCTTAAAATACCACAAGGTCAAATTTAAATACTACAATTAAACACAAACAATCGTTTAGTTCTATGTGCTAAATGATGGTCTCATTTCTTATCTTGTGATTTAATCAATGAAAATGTTAAATGTCATTAACATAGGTTTGTAGTTATAATCATAACTTTGTTGATCATTGTCATGTACTCATGTTCAATTTTACGCTACAGTAACAACGATGCTATACAAATACGAACTACGAAGTAATAACTTTAGTACGTAGTACTCCCTCTGTCCCATTTTATCTGTCCTACTTTTCTTTTTGTGTAGTTCCAAAATAAATGTCTCATTTTCTTTTTGGGAAAGAAATATATGATCTACACATATCACTTTATTATATTCAAATCTCAATTATAATTTTTACTTTTTCAACCATTTCATTAATTACCATGCTGAGTCAAACTAAGACATAAAAAGGGACGGAGGTAGTAATACATTTGTTCTTATTCTTATTTCAATATTATTTCGAAAAAAGCTTCTTATGAAAACTACTACTCCGTATTTCAAGTTTCACAAAAAGAAAAAGTTAATTTTGAGTATAATGAAACTTTGACCTACAAAATACTCGTAAGTAATACTACCTCCGTTCTTAAATAAGTGCAACATTGCAAATTTTACACTATTCACATGTTGTACTTTGACTACATTTTATTTATTGATGTATTAATATATATTTTTGAAAAAAAATATTACTAAATTTGTCTCATTGTAAATTTTCAAAATCTGATTTTTTTAATTTTTTTACTAATAGAGAGTTATATATATTAATGGTCAAAGTTGTGTCTCGGCAAATGTGAAATGTTGACTGTTGCACTTATTTAAGAACGGAGGTAGTAGTGGTTTAGTAAATATGAAACTTACAATCATTTGGGACAAAGATGTTAATATGTTATCAATTAAGAAGTTTTTATTTGAACTTTTTTTGCTTAGATTAAAAACAAAACAAACATATGTTACACATTTACCAAAGCAAACTCCAACAAAATAGATATAAATATATCAAATGAGATCAAATAGAGAAATTTATGGAAATTCATTTAGACTCTTGGTGTAGATTTGGAAATGCAAATTGAGAGCTAACAAAATTGTTGTACCAATTGGGATACTTAAAATGATTTTGCTTGGATTGAAATTTGTTAGTCTGGTCTGTTCTGTTTAAGTCTGGCCTGAACTGATCTAGTCTGATCTGAATTGATCTGGTTTGGTAAATGGTTAGTGTTTGTGTATTTTATAACGGGATAAGGGTCAGTTTGATCCTCGAAGTTGTAAAAAAAGAGTCAAATAAGTCCTTATATAGAAGATTGTGTCTGGGAGTGCCATTTGAGATGGCTTCCGATGGAATTTTTTGATGAAATTTTTTGACCATCTTATTCATTGAGTCTAGTTTACTCATATCAAATTTAAGATAAAAAATCAATCGGGAAGACATTCAAATGAATTCTTGAAGATAATTGTGCCGTTAAAAGCGCAATTATCTTCAAGAATTCATTTGAATGTCTTCCGGATTGAATTTTTTGCTGAAATTTGGTATGAGTAAACTAGACTTAATGAATAAAATTCTCAAAAAAATTTATCAAAAAATTTCACTGGGAGCCACCTCAAATGGCACGTCCGTACAGAATCTTCCATATAAGGACTTATTTGACACCTTTTTTGCAACTTCAAGGACCAAATTGACCCTTTACTCATTTTATAACTATAGAAGTCTAGTTTAGCTTGGTCTGTTTAAGTCTGGTTTGAGATGGACCATAAATGACAAGAGGAATTGTGATCGCAGGAGGAGATTCGGGTCAGTTTTGGACATAATCCCACTTGCGAATACTGTCCAAAAATTGACAGCGAGATGCGAAATATGTGGGAAACGAGCCTCCTTCACCTTCAGGAAGATTGGCGAAACTCAGACAGAGCTAATCGGGGGTTCAGATATGTACATGCCACTCTGCCGACAGCACTATGTCATTGGAATAACACCTCCTACTAAGATTGCCCAGAAAGAAGAAGATTTGTTTAAGAGGAAGAAGATGCTTCCTGAGCAGGGTGATACGTTATTAGAATCCTCCTCATATGAGAAACTCGTTCCCTTTCATTAACTTTGTGTTATATAAATATATATAAATATTGAGTTCGCATTTACTAGGTGTTGGTTATTGATCGACTTCTTGTCGGTTGATTAATGCTTATTCTATGGTAATGGTATATAAAATTATGAAACAGACGAAGTTGAACTTATGCACATGTTTTTTGTATATATCGTTAGCCGCTTCCTTTTATTTGCTATTAAAATAAAAGTTTTGGTGGTTTGTTATATTATTATTTTTATTGTTACTGATATTATTGCTACTACTAAATTGTTTTCAAGAAATTCAGTTTACAAACATACTCCGTATATCACTTCGGAAATTCGAAATTGAAAGTTGAAACCAATGAGTCTTCGTCAATTATTTCAACATTAAATTCAAATAAAAGTTCAATGTGTTAGCTTATGACATCATGTGATAAAAAAGATTGCTCCTATTTCAACTGTCTAGACATCCAAGAAGAGCTCTAAACATATGATCTTCAATAGCAATATTTAAATCAACTAATAAATTGAAAACTTAACTTTATGAGATTGATAGCTGGTTGCTTTAATAATATCTGATGTTGAAGTTGAGGTAGCTGAAGCGGCATTATAAAGTCCTCTTCATCTTGTTTTGGGACTCATTGAGTATTTATCTAACCACCTTGTTGAAAACTAACCGGGAGAAGAAGAGGAATTGGCGAAAGAAGAATAGCAGGAGCCCAAGAGAAGCAGTCGAAAAGAAGAATATGGTTGTGAGTTTGAAAATTTTATTTTAAATAATCAAAAGGCCAAAGGTTGTCCAACACCTCAATAGACCCAACTTGGGTGCTAAAAAGTGACAAGTTTAGGTGTCAGGAAGGTGTTACCATGAACACATTCAAACATGTACTAACACCTCTATTTTTAATTTGTCTCCCAAACAATTGCTAAGGTCAACAATTATTGACACTTACATTACTAACACCCTAAACACTCCAACCAAACATGATCATGAACATACTCAAATTTTTAAAGATGGTTTCATCAAGATTTACAATTATTCATTAAAAGTGCAAAAATATAAAACAAAGAATAAAATTAACACCATATCAGAACGTTCCTTAGATAAAACTCAGAAGTAATATCCACATTTCTGCTAAAACTAGCATTCCTCTCAAAATAAGCAGTGTTTGGGTCTACTACAGATATGTGAGTCAGTGAGCAAGGGTATGTTTGGTCCCAATTTTTTTGTTCAAGACGGAGGGGTAAATTCTCATTTGTATGGGGGAGGGAGTTTAATTATCCCTCATATCCGTCCCCTCAATTTTCTTTTCTCATGTTTAGTAGTTTTTTGGAGAGATTAAGCTTAACTACCCCTCTTCACATCCCTCAACTAAACCAATAATGATAATACAAAAACACTTCATCAGCTAAGTCAGGAATGACTTTAATTGGACTGAAATTTTCTAACCCGGTCCGGTCTGTTTAAGCATGGCCTGAAGTATTTTACTATTGCCTAAACCTCACAAGTTTAGTCTATGTAAGTAGACTGAAATCAGTTCAATTCAAAATATCCCAAGACTAACCGCTAGAACTTCAAGAACAGTGCAATGAATTTGTAAATTCTTCTTTCAAAGTCCAGTAACCAATAAGGTGCTTATGAAGCAGTTCCAAATGTAATGCCCGTCATAGGTCATAACCTATTGTGGTTAGAGAGAAATGCAAGACTCAAAATGGCAGAAAGATTCATTTTTTCACAAACTATTACAAACCAACCAACAAAATACAAGTCATAATGTTTGGAAACAGTTCAAAAAACAGCCAACTGCACTACATGCTGGGGGTGTTCGGGTAATAGTGTTTTGCCCCAAAATTCCAATTTTTTTTCAACTGCAAACGCTGCAAAATGCAGCGCATTTGGACCAAGCCGCTGAAAAACAAACAGGGCCGCTCTCTTAACCAATAGCCCCTTGTATATCAATCCACTCGACATAACACTTGCACTTGAGAACCTTACAGTCTGTTTGGCTTTTGGAGGGCAGTGGTTTGGTGAGCAAAGTCTATATAAAGTATTAAAATCAAGAAAAACATTTTACATTTGAATTTACATAAAATTGAAAGGATAACATAGTAGGTGATCATTTACACCAACTCTTCATATGTTTTTAATAACATTCTATTTCTCAAGATATTAGCTAAGTTATTTATAGTCTAGGAATACATTTGAAAATTTATAAAAATGGAAAGAATAACATAGTAGGTAGTCATTTGAAATTTAAACCAACTCATCATTCGTTTTTAATAACATTCTATTCATCAAGATATAGGCTAAGTTTTCTAAAGCTTCCCCTATAAAACCTTCCACCTAAACTGTCCCTAAGCTAAAGCCCAAATCAATTCAAATAAGATTTTCATAGGGATAGCAATTAACTAGTATAATTGTATAACGAATAACATCAGAAGAATGGATACTAAAGATGTACAACACTTCACTGAAAAAGAAGATAATATGGCAGACTTCAACAATCAACCTCATAATCATCAAAGAACAAGTATAAAAAAACTACTCCGTATAATACATAACGCAACAGAAGGCATACAGAGTTACCAAGGAGGATTAGATCCGTCCTCTTTAACAGAAGGAGACCTAGAAGCAGCCAAACTATCATCTCTTCCGAGTCTTGACATACTCCTACCAGATTTAGGAGTGCCCAACCCAGGACTGGCACCACGATAGCTAGCCCTCAGAGATTCATCCAAAGACCGTGATGACTTGGCAATGGCATTCCTCACAAACTTCTGTGCAGCTGGAGATAGAGTCCGTCCACATGGACTAACACTCCCCCCTCTGACTGGAGAGTGCAAAGGCGGTTTCTGAAACATCTTTGTCCTCTCCCTGAGTTTCCTAGAAGCTTCCCGAGATAAAGAATGGGCCTTTACATCTCTTGAAGCCGGCATTGGTATGTTATAGTGGGGCCTTTCTCCATTACCTCCAATATCAAAGGGAGTGTCTTCTGGTTCCAACCTAAGTGGGGTACCTTCTATCTCACCCCAAGTGATGAAGGGGGAGCCATCAACACCAGGTGCAGGAGATGGAGTCATAACATAACTATATCCATTTTCAGCTTTCTTCCCAGATTCTATAAAGAACTGATTGGGAGTTTTCTTGAAATCTTCCAGATCATATTTCTTTAATTTATCCCCCCCTCTGTCAATAAAAGGAAGAGGTGTAGCTCCTGGAACGGGTGAATAAAGAACAGCCACGGTCTCATCTTCTTTCAGAAGGGTTTCTGCCATTTTACCATGAAAACGAGTATTGGGCCTGTTAATTTCCTTGGTCAACCCCTTGAGTCTATTAGCCATTTCTTCTTCTGTTAATGGTGCCTCTCCTCTATCAGCAGGATGGTACATGAGCAGGTTCTTTGCAGTATATTTCCACCCTTCTAATGTGGCAACAGGTTGATCCGACGTACCATATCCATCTGTAGAGACCTTTTCTCTTTTTGAACCCTCTATCAGATTTACATCTACCTCCTGCTTTTCACCTTCTAACAAAAAATCGTACCGTTCCTTTCTCTTCCTATTAGCTTTCTCAATAATCTTGAAGAAGCTCTCGTTATCCTCACTGGTGTACCTCCTCATGAAATCATCTAACGGCAAGGACGTATCAACCTCACCCTCACCAATTTTATTTCCAATATCGGTAGAAGTATTACAGCTATCACCGGCATCGCCGGTCATACTCGGAGTAGTGGTCTTGAAAACGTCGTCAAAGGGGGTGATTGAGTTTCTGAAAAAAGTCGAACCAGGGGTTCGAGATTTATTACCTGCAGTGTCGGAACCGATTGCCTTTCCGCGGCGGCGCTCGATAATTTTCAACTGCGCATCGCGAATCTGAAGAGGATCTCCGGTACGGACGGCCTCGAGCCAGTCGAGTCGATCTCGGAGCTTTGGAATGTCAGGGAAGAAATCCCGCTCGATGATCTTCTCTATTGCGGCGACGTATGTGTCTTCGTCTAGGACTTTATTCCGGCGATTCCTGGGGGCTGAATTCGTGGTAATCAACGAAGAACTACTGCCGTTCTTGTTAGGAGCGGAAGAATTAGGGTTAGGGGTTTGGTCATTTAGGGATGGGGACGGCGATGGAGTCGAGATGCGGCGTGGGGAGTGGCCCGGAGATAACAGCATATTGGCAAACGATCGGAGTAGGCAGTCGTTTAGGGCTCTGCGGCAGTGCAAAGAGGCAGATTATATGAACTAATCCGTGATTGATACCAGACTGTATATGAAACGAATTGGGATATTGATCGGGTCGGACGACGCGTAAAACGGGTCAAACCCATTACAAGAAGTACCATTCCATTAATACCATTCTGAAGTGTATGGGTTCTCCTGCTTAGGGGTGGACCTGGTCCGGGTCGGGCTGGGATTTGGGCGGGGACAGGGTTTGGGAATTGAAGGTCTGGTACCAGCATGGGTTGGTTCCGGGCAGGGCCCGGTTCGGGTCGGTTCTAAGTTTATTATTATTTTTTTAAATTTGGTTTTTCTCATTTATTCCTACCCCTCAAACCACCCAGCCCCATTTGCCTAGCACCCAATCCATTCGAAAAAAATGGGCCCGGACCGGTCTCGGACTGGCCGGGCCAGTCCACCAAATAGCCATCCTGTAGCCCACCCCAAAACCCCCCCAGTTCGGGCCCCAAGTCCCGGTCCCGACCGGCCGGTCCGGTTCGGTACCGCACGATAGCAGTCCGAACCGGGTTCCGGGCCGGTATGAAACGGCCCAGTCCATGCTATCAACGAAAAGTTTTAAATATGTACTTCAACTTTTAACAATTACTAGTATTGAATCCGGGCAACCGGATGGTGTTGATATCTTTTTTGAACGAAAGTGATTTATATTATGATAAAAGAACGCAAGAAGGTGCAAATCGATAAAAAAAATTGTTCTGCCGTCAGCCCTTGAACTAGATTTAGAATCTACCATCTTCGTAGAAGCAATTGCATTTGCTGATCCTGTAATGAGATTAACTGAGCCAATGACAGGCAAACCAGACTTCTCATTACTTGTCCTAAGTTCTAGAGTTCTTCTGCTAGGAAATAAAAACACACCCAAAACAACATGAAGTTCGAAAGCAAAACACAAACAAAATAAAACGAAATTAAAACATTGTTCATTCATCTTCTTCCAAACCCTAGACTCTCTTGCACTCCATGGCGGTGGCTCAGGAGGGGGACGGGCCTCCAGAAATGTCTGCTCCATGCGGTCCACAACGTCCTCCTCATCGAACACCAGTTCGTCATCCTCAATATATTCTGATTTCCAAACTATCGCACTGTCCGATCAACTTTTCCACACTCTCTTGTACCGGGTCTACCTCATCCCCATCCAGCCGCGACCCACCTACCCTCGTCTTGATCGCGGTCTTTAGCATATTGGCGTTGCGGGGTTGATTGAATTATGATCTTCATCCTGCTTACAAACTCAGCCAAATAGAAGAGTCACAAGATCGGTGCCGATCCGTGGAAGTCACAAAACCCTACTTGGAGGGTATCAGTTGTGCTGATACTTTTTATATGTGATTTATTTTAATTATAATGATTTTTAAAACTTATGAATTTGGACTGCTCTTATCCCACCAATTTTGGTGGGCTTATTTTTGGGTTAAATAAACATACGACTTTGGGTTATCATGGATGACATGTAGAATTGACGAAGCCCCCCCCCCCCCCCCCCCAAAAAAAAAAAAAAAAAAAATTATTCACATGATCTCATCATGATTCAAACAATGTTCCAAATCTCATGTATTACAATTAATCGCTCATTTCACACTCTAAATTAGAATGATAACCTTTCACTGAAAAATATGTGCCTTAGGGTTACATAAACATGCAGGTAACCATTAAATCTTAGAAACACTAAAGATTTTTTTATCCAACAACTAGATTAAATTTGTTATTATAGAGTAACAAATGTATGATTCATCACAACACATGACATTTTTATGTACGCAAGGGCGGAGCCAGGACCAAATACAGGGGTGGTCCAATTTTACATCAAGTCGTCGTATATATAGGTAACATTGAATTTGACTGAGTTGATTGTATATACTGATATTTATTAAATTCTGGCTGAAGCGGCTATAACAGCTGAATTATGGAAAAACTATAGGTTTAAATATGTTTTTAGTCCATGCAAATATAGTTGATGGATAGTCTACCCGGGGGTATCTTATCCGAGGGGTTATTGCGGAAATAACTTAGAGAGAAGTCAGAGCAAACAGAAGGAGAGAGAGTCGATTTATTAGAATGAACTCAGCGTGGTTTACAAGGTGAATAAGGGCTGCTATTTATAGCAGCATAAATGCGATGAGAGTACACGTGTCAGTAATCCAACGGCCGAAGGGTCACATCAGCCGGTTGGCACCGGCAGTGGTACGTTTACCGCATTGAATGCGGTTGGCGGATGTGACGTGGTATTAAATGCGGTGGTTGGTTGTCTCCAAAAGGAATCTTCGATGATTGAGCAGTTAGCCGAAGGCTCCTTGCGTAGCCGAGGGCTCCATGTGGCAAGGACCCCTGCATAGCCGAAGGTCTCATGTAGCCGAAGGCCTTGTGTGACCGAAGGCTTGGTTCAGCCGAAGGCCTCTCCGGTGCCGAGGGCTTGATAGTGCCGAAGGCTATTCTGTGAGTTCTGGAGCGCTCGGCCAAGGAGGCCGAAGGCCCCCCAGTGTGTATTCTGAGCTATTTTGAGGCTTGGGCCGTTACACTTGGACCTGAGTTGTTCCCTGGGCCCAATGGACTTGTGTAGGAGAAGTAGGAGTCTATGGGCCGGGGGTTCCTGGGCCATATATTCCATCAATAGTATATTTTGTTTTACATCCCTGCAAAATTATTTGTTTGTTTTTCGTCCCTGCAATTTATGCTAGTTTTCGTTTTAATCCATCACTGATGATAACAACCTTTGCTTGACTTCGAAATAACCCTGACTAATACATTTCCTCTAATTATTTGTCATGTTATTAAAAAAATATTTTATTTTATTTTTTTGAAGGCTTTTGATATATATTTTAAAATTTGAATACTTAGTTTTAAATTAATTTTACTCTCATATTAGCATCAAAAAAATTATAAAAGGACAAATTTAAATATTTCTAGTAAACCTATGCAACCGGAAATAATTTTTCCCCCGAGTAGAGTGGTTTTGAAATTTTAGAAGGACTAAAACCAAAATGATGCATATTACAGGGATGAAAAACAAAAAAAATATTTTGCAGGGACCTAAAACAAAGTGTGCCATATTTGCAGGGACTAAAAATGTATTTTAGCCAAAACTATATTTAAACTATATGTTATTAAGAAAATAAAGAAGAATTTTTATGGAAAAATAGCTACAATAATTTTCCATTGTAATTTCAGTTAATTAAGTTAGAAAAGTAACTTCAGTCTTACTTATTTTTACTATTGTACTATCTAACGCGCGAAATCAAAAGTTACGTTTTTGGTGAAAAAATGACTTATAAGAATGATAAAGTGAAAAACATGGTCACCAGACGGACCCTAAAAATCTTAGATCCAATCCAATTTTATAAATAATAAATATGTTACAAAAGCACTATATTTCAACTTCATTTCAAAATTAATCACTAAAAAATATAGGGCATTATTATAATAAAAAGTTAATTGGACGCAATGTTTTTTACATTATAAAATGTGTTGATAAGGGTCTTTAAAATTTGTCAAAAACTCAAAAGTGAAAATAGTGAAAAAATTAGTTTTATAAATAGGATTGGACAATAAAACCTAAAATTTGATTATAGATTGGAAAATGAAACCGATTATATATATGCATAAGGAGTACAATTATTACTCATGTGTCCAAACTTCACATGTTATACAAAGTAACCTATTATATGCAGAAGCAGTACACTATTACTCACTGGGATGAAAACTTATAACCAAACTTCACGTGTTATACAGAGTAGAGTAACTTATAACTGATTATATGCAAAAGCAGTACATTATTACTCACTGGGATAAAAACTTATAGCCGATTTTAACTAATACCTTCCTCCGCTAGGCTGAATAAAAATAAACTTGTATTGGGCCAACATTATTACTCACTGGGCCAAATTTGCACTAGGCCAGGGCCCATGTTGGTTCATGTAGCAATTTAAGTCTAATTTCATTTCAATAGAAAATACTCTACTTATTTCGCACTACATACTAACTAAAGTATGTAATTTGATAAAATAAGAAACACTCATACATCAAATATAGCCATGATATCATGAGATTTGGAGCATTCTTTGAGTCACGATGATGAGATCATTTGCATAATTTGTGAGAAGTGGTTAAAAGGGTCGGTAATATTGATAGCTAAAGTAGGTAACACCCTTGTGAAGTCTGGTCTATTTGTTCTAGTATGGTAATTTTGATTGCTATAATAAAAAGTACCAATTAATTTGTACACTTATTTATGCTCTATACATATCAAAGTATATGTGGTAATGAATTAACAATAATTATGTCTTCTAAATAAAATTAATTAGCAAACGATACATTCATTCATTTCGTAAAAATGTTCTAACATAGTGACTAAAAATCGTATATATCATGACTTACAAGCATGAGAGGAGAGGTGTTGAATGTACATACAGAAAAGTTATGGTAAAGTGGAGGTATTGTTGAATGTTTGAGATTACTCTAACTTTGTGGAAAAACTATATATTCTTGAACTTACTGGAAGAGTAAAATGTGTATATTCCTAGTATTTTTGTAATGATAGGAGATAAGTGTGATAAATATATTTGATGGGGTTGAGAGAGGGATGAGAGAAGAGTCATATTTATAGGAGCAATAAAATTACAATGTTATACTGGATATTGTAATGTTTGTGGCATAATTGAATCAGATCATGATGCTTAGAAAGGTGCTTCGTAAATCTCTAATTGATTTGAGTTTTACTTGTAGATGCAATGTTTAATTCAAATGATAATAATTTGGCTAATTAAATAGAATATTGGACCTATATCAAATTATGAAATGTCAGAATATTTAGGTGTGTATAAAACTTTACATATGTGTAGTTAAGTTTATGTCATATATTTGTATAAGCTAAACAAATAGCCTAACTAACTTATTTAAATGAATAAAAACAAACGGTTGCATAAGTGAACTATAATTACGTCTCCTCACATTAGCTACAAAAGTGCTATGCACTTAAAAAAACATAATATAAGTTATTAATTTGTCCTATCATATTTATTTAAGCTATATAGCCATTTAACCCTTTTAATAATTGGACTTAATAGCAATTTATTGAAAAGTACCAATAAATATTATACACTTGCTTTATGACTTATACATACAAAGTTTAATATACTTAATCAATTAGAAATAGTTCAAAATTACATGCTTAAATTATCCTACCTCCATCCCGAAAAGGTTTGCCATATAGACTTTTCTTGGTTAATGATGATAAACTTTGGACAATAATTTTAATAATTATATTTGTACATAATTCATAAATTTTATACTCTTATTAAAATGTTTTGAATAAGGAACATTTTAATATAATTTTTATATTGAACATACTTTCATATTAAAATATATTATTGGTCAAAGTTGATTCCGATTGACTAAGAAAAGTCAATTTGGGGAACTTTTGGGATGAACAAAAAGTGTTATTGTTAATCATGATTACAAAAATATTTGTAATTGTTTTTTTTTTTACAAAAATCTGATTAAATGTTGTTATATCATAGTGTTATGGTCAATTAAGCGTAAAAATTGAAAATAAATTACTAAGAATAAAGTTACTAATGCAACCACTAATTTAAGAGGTCATATTTTTATATATTTTTAATCTTAAACAAAACATGTAATTATTTCTAAAATTATATAGCGGCGTCTATGCTCATTCAATTAACATAAGTACTCTAACATTTTAATGAATAATCATATCTATGATGCATTATGAGGATGACGTGAGAGTTATTGAACATGCATACATAGAAGTAATGCTAAAGCGAAGTTATTAGTGATCATTTGAGATTGTTGTGGTCTAATTTCATCTCGTTTTGTCAAGTCTGCTCTAATAAAATTTGAATTGATATGATCCAGTATTCTAAGTACTCCCTCCGTCCCCTTTTAAATGTCCCGTTTTACCATATTGAGATGTCCCTATTTAATTGTCTCATACCTTATTTGGTAAACTTTGTGTGGCTCAAAATCATTCTTACTTTATTCTTACTTTATCAATTAATATCAACCACACAAACTCACTTTTCTTAAAACACGTGCCACCATCTCCCATCCCATTTAAAAGGGGACGGAGGGAGTATATTTTACGTACAAAATGTCGAGGTCTGATCTTGTCTAATCTTTTTAAATTTGGTCTGTTCTGAAACTGAAATCAATCTAATTTGATACGTTCATTGCAATAATATAAAAAAGTTACTAGAAATAGTTAATTAAATACATGTTTTTAAATCGTATCGTTATTTATTTAGATTAGGAGACATGGAAAAGTCAATCTTTTCCTAATCACTTTTTTAGTAAAACACTATATACTTTTACCATTAAGTACTTCTTTTAAAATCACTTTAAATAATCACTTTTTTTAAGTTGAAGCAAACGCAAACTCTCCCTAACTATTGTTGTCATAATTGTTAGTTTTTTTCCTAGTGATGGAAAACGCATAATATCCTATTATCAATTATCACATTGTTTTTACACATACTAGAAGTCTAGAACAAGATATGTTCATATTTTAGAAAAATCAAGTTATCGTATTTAAAATCAGAAGTATTATCCAATAGAGATGCTAATTTCAAACAAAAATTATAAGTTATTGTACCAAAGAAAAAATGAAGACAATTTTGTTTAACTAAAAAATTATTTATGTTAGAAATGAGTGAGTTTTATTCATTATCAAACTTCAGAGAGATAACTTATCAATAACACATTAGAAAGTGCTACTCATGTATCCAAATTATTATTCATCATCATGTTTCATTGTCTTCTAAGATTTTATAGAACAATATTTACTCTATATGTTATGACATGTAATCATTAGTACACACTTAAAATTATTATTATGATAGAGAAAATTAACTTCGGAAATGACCAATAATGTTAAAAGAAGTAGGCAAAAAAGGGACCGAGTGAGGGTAAGACTTGTGAGCTACTCCCATGTCCCCCTAACTTTGTCTCATATTCCCTTTGTCTCATATAACTTGGCCAAATTTCTTTTTTAATCATTCTAAAAAGAAATTACCATTCCATTGAAAAGAATAAATGTATGGTTAAAGTAGCTTCACTCTCTTGCATATGCACAAATTCAATCACACAATTTTTTCTTTATTATTATACATGCAAGTCAGACTTGGCCAAGTTTTGCGGAACATAAGAAATATTACCCTTTTCGTCTATCCCATTATAGAAAATTTTAATTCATTCATTCTTACTTTAGTCACATTTACCCACACCACTTAAATATTAATTAAAAATTCTACTTTTGTTTAAAATGTGTACCACATCTTCTTGTCCCGATCTTAGGACAAATGTAATATAACGTATCCTTGTGGGCCACAAATGACAGGTCCATAATATGTGTATAATGTAAACCGGGTTGGATTGCATATATCCAGTAAAAGTAACCGTCCATTTCATCATCCAAAGACTACACTTTCATGCTTGTAAACGTGATACGAATGTGAACACCACAAATGCAATTTCTATAAAAAGAGATAAAATCCACAATTCAACAGCTAATCTCCGTTTAATAACCCTATCTAAATGATCATGACATTTTGACTTAGACCCAATAAATTATTTCCAAATAAAGCACAACCATTTAATAAAAAAGACATTAATTTAAAATCGTTTGATAACTATTATTTTCAGCTTATTAGCCAACTTATCAGAGATAAAACACGATGACATTTTATGTATATAAGACAAAAAGGTGCAATTCAAATAAAAAAATTGCTTACAAAATATGCATGAATCAATGCACTTTCATCTTTCTGTTTAAAGTGGCACGCCTTATTTTGCGTGGTGCACTTTTACCCGTCTTAAGTGTACACCATTCACACACATTATTTGTCTACAAAAACAGAGTTGTTTGTACTTCGTCTGAGAATACAGAAGTTGTATGTTTACAGACCACTCTATCTATATAGACAAACAAGATGTGCGAATGAATACACAAAAAGATGTACACCAAACATTTTTATTATTGAAATAACATCACATTTTTTAAAATCTTAAATTTGATGTTGTTTTTTCATTTGTATTTTGTACCAAAAAAGATTTTTTTTTTTAATATAAGAATGATTGAATCTCGTGCTTTAGATTAATTTGAGAATTGTACATACTAACATACGTTAGCTTTTTTGTAAATAAATTGAACTTTTCAATGACAGCTAAGTAAAGCAAAAATAAATGTTCCAAAAATGTGCATCCTTTTATTTACTTCAATCTCATTTCTTAAAGAAGAATCAACACATAAAATCTCCTGCTGCTACAGTGCTATGTACGTTACCAAAGACCAAATTAAAGAGCTCACGCTTTTTTTATGTACATAACCCATGACCCATCATATATCTCGTTCAATAGATGCTATATATATCCAATGTTTTTTTTAAGTTTTTGCCAATTCAACTTTCTTTTCTGCTCCTCCCCTAACAATATATCAAGAGATTATTCAAACAAATTGATCAAGTTCGAGTGTGTTTGTCGCCTACTACGAGAATCGAAGGTATAAAAATAGTACATCTAACTTTGTTTCAGTTTTAAATGCATCAGTATATATATATTTGGGCATGAAGTTTGTGGTTTACGGTTAGCTTGATTCTTTCGTTTTCTCTACTTTGTATAGTGTAAGTAGACATACCCAACAATGCCAACATAATATATAACATCTTTAGGATGTTTTTACAACCTAAATATATAAATTTTCTGGTCTGTTCCAGTCTGATCTGGTCTGAACTGATCTGGTATTTTGAACTCTATTATTTTGGAACAAAGGTAAATGGTATAACATTTGGATTATTTAGTATTTGATCCAAAAGTTGGTTAATAACACTGGTAAACTAAATTGAGGGTATTAATCGAAGTTCTCGCCTTTGGGATTTGAATGCAACAAAACGAAGTTCCATTTTCATAATAGAAATCCTTTATTAGAAAAAATGTCACAATTTCCATTACATATTTACATGATTTATAATGTAGCAGGTTGATAGAAATTCAAACAAAAAATTTATCTCTACATGTCAAATCGGGAACTTGTTTAATTACACGACGATGATAATATATTTAATTCAAGTTTTTGAATAGTTAGTTATTCAGTTATTCTTTTTTTTGAATAATTCAAGTATTATGGGAATATATTAAAAAGTATACCGATACATTATTAATCTAGAGAAAAGTGAGAGCTTGAGATAGAAAGTGATATGTACAAATGAATTTCCAACCCTTTGCATGGCTCCCAAAGGGAGTATTTATAGGAGAAAAATGGACCGAGCGTCCAGGCTTGGGTCCGACAAAGTTACAATAAAAGGTCAATAAATGACTAATAAATGATATCAAGCTATTCTAATGGGTATATGTGAACAAATAAAATGTACAATAATGTAATTGCTATCTATTGAGTGTACGTGGACCGTTGTCCGTGCTCAATAATCATGAGACCGGAGGTCTGATCCATATACTCTATCATATACAATTGTAGGCAATAAAATAAATCACCTGATGTGTTAATCTTTCGACACAATATATAAATGAAGAACGAAGAAGAGATAAAAAAGGAAAAAGAGATATAATCTTTACTATGTTCCCAATATCATTTACAACATCTTTGGGAATACTGAAATTGATTAGATCGGTTAATTTTGCTAAAATTGATTAAGTTCCGGTCGAAGCGGCTAAATCTTCTGAATTATTAATAATTATATTAAAAATATATTCTGGTAATAAAATAAAGAAAAAACTACTTGTATATGAAAATATCTAAAATTGTCCTCTACAGTAACTTTAGACAAGTAGGTCATAAATGTAACTCAAATCTTATTTTGATTATTACACATTTCAGCGCGTCAAGTCCAAAATTACGTGTTTAGTGAAAAAGTTGGCTGATAAACTAAAAATAGGGTCACCAAATACACTCTTAATGATATAAAATAAAAATAAAATTTTCTACGGTTTACCACTTGAATTTTCTTTTTCTATATAAGATCTGCAATTGATAATAGAGTTGTGCCTTGTGTCTTCCATGTCAATGATTTCAAGTTCATGATCAAATTCAACTAAATTCGTGGTATTCTACTCAGTATCATCATATATACAGAAATATATTGCATGTACACATGCTTCATACTAATTTACATAATTTTAACAGCATTTATACTAATTTTTTATCACAACGTAATATTTAACTTTTTACATCAAACGTTATAATCCAACTAGGTTCATAATTTCCCATTTTCATGTAAAAATATACCCCATCCGCTCCATTAGTGTATTAGACTCTGCGCGCTTCCCTTTAGGATTGTCTATGCAGCACCAATATAGGAACGCGGAAACGGGTACGAGAATACGAAAAAGAAGTAGAATACAGCTACCGGGTATATTTATAAATATCAAAAGTTATATGGATGCATTCGTAAATATTAAAAACTATGGGGATGTATTTATAAATATTATAAATTACAAGATCTTTTTTGAAAATATATACAGATATATCCCCTGCTCTTTCATGGCAATGAAACATTTCACATTATCAAGATCGTTAGAAATAAATTCATACTTTATATCATTTAAGTGCATCTCAAAATATAAATATTGTTCATAACTCACTAATTTAAAATGAGAAACAAGTGCAACAATCACAACTTTGAAATTAAAAGTGCTAGTAAACTAAGTTCTTGGATAAAAGATTCTCAATAACGATAGAAAATAATACTATAAAAACTAGAAGTTCAAATAAATATTTTTAGGCTTTTATTATTTAATTTTTGGGGTTTTCTTTAAAAAGAAGTTGATACGTGCTGCGTGCACCCGTCAAAATAGATGTACCCGAATTTTTTAATAATTATCAAAAAGTTGCAAATTTTTAATAAATTACAGATACGAGGACGATTCTGATATGCCAATACAGTATTCTAGTCAAGTATCTATGCTACATAGGTGGCCTTCCTAAATCTTTTATCACTTTTCATTTAAAATAATCAATTTGTGATTCTGCCTATTTTTATCTCCTTTGCACAATGTCAATCATATAATTTTTCTTTTTTTATTTTATTTCACATACAAGATAAAACATGCAATGTCCAATAGAACGGATGTAGTATTACATTTACACATTTTCCACACATATTTTACATTATTTCAATACATCACTCTTTCAGTCCAACATTTAAACATTAGACACATGTACTACAAAAACGCATATAGGAGGTGCTAATGGCCTAATCGAGTGAGTTGGGTTTGATACAGAAAGACCGAGTTCAAGGTCAGTCGAGTAAAAAAAAATTATGGCTTAGTTCTTGTTGTATCCTATAATAATATATTCTCAAAATTGATATATTTTTAAACAAAAGGTTTGATGTAGTATAAGTTTAAACACATATGTGTAATCATCAATAATGTTTAAATATAAAAATACCGTTTTTTAATTCAAAACAAAATGATATTTCAAACATTGTGACGCTATAATTTCCGCTCATATCGTATGGAAATATTGGTCAATCATTTGGTTCGAGAATTTTTTACCTCATTGAATATTGATGACAATTCAATGCAACGTGAATTGTGAAAATTCAAGGGATAAGAAAAATAAGTAGGCTCAATTCATGATTATCAATTTCTTTGACCACATGGAATTAAGGAATGAAAGACTTTGAGATACATAGTAATGCATGAGTTAAAGGCACATATTTGGAGAAAATGTTTGTGGTGTGTTTAAAGTTAAATTCTATAAAGCTACAAAAATGCACCATGTAATGTAATTTAGAATATATGGGAAAGAGCCCATGAGGGAATTATGAGTTGAATAAAAAACATAGAAGTCTTAATTAATTATCTTGAGAATGCCTAGAATTATATGGAGTCCATGATATGTTTTTAATGACAACACATGAAATTTTGTGATAACGTGAAATTCATGAATCACATATTGATGATATTTTATGATTTTGTTGCACTCTAAGGGTTAACTCTTTTATTTTTCTTGTGTGTGTGTATTTCTTTATGAAGTTCAACTAAACATTGACTCATCGTTCTGTAGATCTCCAATAATGTCAACCAATCTGAAGTATTGTCATGCGCTATTGATGACTGTGTTATGGATTATGCACTATGAGATCACAGTTCGAGCTTCTTTAAATGACATTACATTATTGAGAGTTTTGCGAGATTCTCTTATTCCGAGCAAATATGCCATTCCAGAATGGTTCAACACAAGTATTTATCCTTGTGATTGGACCGGGATCACTTGTGATGATAAAAAAGTTATTAAGATTGATTTATCATGTGCACATCAGCCTCTCGGTGTTCCATTTCCAAAATCCATTGGACAATTTAGATCACTGATTTACTTAAACATCAGCCATTGTAATCTTAGTGGTGCTATTCATCCAAGCTTTTGGAGCCTAGAAAATCTTGAAGAAATGGACTTCACGGGAAACAAGTTAAATGGAACGCTACCTGCAGCTATATTGGGTCTGCGAAAGGTAAGAGTGATTGTGCTCGATAAAAATGCATTTTGGGGCAGTCTTCCATCAACAATTGGCGAGCTCAAAGAGCTTCAAAAACTCTCTCTTCGTTCAAACACATTTTCACAACAACTTCCTAGGGAGATCGGGAACCTTGAGAAGTTACAGACCCTGGATATCAGTTTCAATTTTTTCTCCGGTAACCTTCCTTCCAATATGGCAAATCTAAGAGAAATCCTACATTTTAAAGCTTATCATAACAATCTTTCTGGGTTGATATTCTCAGAGATTGGAAACTTGAATAAGCTTAAGACTCTTAATCTTGGGAGGAACATGTTGACTGGACCATTGCCTACAACACTTGGAAATCTTACAACCCTTGAAATTATTAATCTTAAAGGGTGCAAGTTCACAGGAAAGATCCCTGAAGAAATTTTTCAGCTAAGAAGCTTGATTCAATTGAACTTCGGACACAACGAGTTTGAAAGCGAGCTTCCTTCAAGTATTGGTGGACTAAGAAATCTTATTTATCTTATCATGCCAAATGCAGGGTTGACCGGAAGGATTCCTATAGAACTAGGAAATTGTACAAAGTTGAAGATAATCAATCTTTCCTTCAATTCCTTGTTTGGTCCACTACCTACTAGCTTTGAAGGTATAGAATTTCTGCGCTCATTCGAACTTGATGGGAATCATATATCAGGATCTTTCCCGAATTGGATTTCTAATTGGACGCGGTTAGAATCATTACAATTGTCAAATAATCTCTTAACAGGGACATTCCCTCCAATTAACCTTCCTTATATATCTTTCATTGATATAACCGCCAATGGAATCTCTGGTTACTTACATGGAGAAATTTGTAGTTCCAAGTCGTTGAACACCATCTGGTTTTCAAGTAATTTTTTAACTGGTCAAATTGATGGTACCTTTAGAAATTGCTCAAGGCTCAAAAGCTTGGATTTGTCTCAAAATGATATTTATGGCGAGCTCCCTCCTTACCTAGGAGAACTTCAATTGGCTACTTTGGAACTATCAAAAAATAATCTTTCTGGAACCATTCCAGATCAAATATGGGACTCAAAAACATTGATGGAGTTATCTCTTAGTTATAATATGCTCGAAGGCTGCCTTTCGATAAAGAGTGATGCACTTTCACCATTACGTACGTTGAAGCTAGATAATAATCTTTTTGAGGGAAGAATTCCACGTACAATCGGAAATTTAAAGAATTTAACGCATCTTTCTCTTCATGGAAATAAGTTTGTAGGACAAATTCCATTGGAGCTTTTCAACTGTACGAAGCTAGTGCATTTGGATCTGAGTGATAATGAGTTTTCTGGCCATGTTCCAAAGTCTATATCTCAACTGAAACATCTTGTCACCTTGTTTCTCTCATACAACCAATTCTCAGGATCAATACCAAGTGAGGTATGTGCTGGATTTCAAAATGTGCCTTTACCAGACTCTGACTTCATCCAACATTATGGTATGCTTGACCTTTCCAACAATGAATTCTCCGGGCCTATTCCTACAACAATTCAACAATGTGCCATACTTAAAGAGCTATTCCTACACCGGAACAAACTCTCTGGCACTATTCCATATGAAATATCAAGCCTAGAAAGTCTAACAAACTTAGACTTATCTTTCAATTCCTTAACAGGCCATTTGGTCCCTCAATTGTTCTTCATGGAGAATCTTCAAGGCATGCATCTCTCTCACAATAAAATTTGGGGAATGATTCCAGAAAATATAGGACAAAAGAGGATGAGCTTATTCAAAGTTGACATCTCACATAACTTGTTGACAGGTCCCTTGCCATCTTCTATTTTTACTATTGAAAGCTTAACATATTTGGATGTTAGCATGAATGGGTTTTCAGGCTCTATCTCATTTGATATTGGTCAATCTAGCTCATTGATGTTTCTGAATGCAAGCAACAACAAATTTGATGGATCCCTTGGTGCATCAGTTTCCAACCTAACTTCTCTAATCACCTTAGACCTACACAACAACTCCATCACTGGCACATTACCTCATTCCCTTTCCATCCTTGTTGCATTGACATATTTGGACATTTCTAATAACAAGTTTCAAGGCTCATTTCCATGTGCCGTATGTAAGAGTCCAGGGATTACTTTCACAAATTTTTCTTCAAACAACTTTGTAGATGAAGCACATGTAAGCTGCATGACCCCTAGCTTGTATTGTTCGTTACATGAAGACACATCCGATCTCAAATCTGGAAATGGTCTTGCACCTCCAAAATCTTTGGCTTATCCCTCGCTTTTTGAAATTACTCTTGGAACATTTTTTCTCTCATTTGTTGTGTTAATTTCAATCATCACCCACAAATTTTTGAAACAAAACGAAGAAACCATAAACAGAGATACAATGACAACTACTAAGGTTGAGAAAAGAGGCGATTTCCATGTAGATGACCATATTCAAATAAGGAATGTCAGGGAGCCCCTAAGCATCAACATTGCTTTATTTGAGCATAACTTGTTGAGGTTCAATCACAAAAAAGTCTTACTAGCTACAAAAAATTTTAAGAGTAGCTATATAATTGGAAGTGGTGGCTTTGGAATAGTTTACAAAGGAGCACTATCAAGTGGACGAAAAATTGCTGTTAAGAGGCTTTATGGAAGTTGTGAGATGACTGGGGACCGCGAATTCTTTGCTGAAATGGAAACACTTGGAAAGGTAATATATTTACTAGAGTTACATCATAAACATTCAACATGAAAAAGTGATTAACAACACACTTATTGTTGAGGTTAGGACAATTTTGAATTGTGTGAGCTTGACATTAGGTTTAACAAGACTAGGCCAATTACTCAAACATAGTATAGTTCAATACCATATTAATGCTCGATGTTCCTCACTAAATGATAATCAACCAAGTACAAAGAGAATTAATTGTGTGTCTTATGTGTTGATTTTATTTTTAAACTTGATTGATATATGATGGA
>CAMAPF010000891.1:0-28282 GCA_945859915.1 Cuscuta epithymum
AAGTTAATATACGGCGCTTGTTCTATATTGACTCGATAGTAAGTTTTATTAATGAACGCTTCTCGTTATAAATAACTACCCTCGATGAACTGGATATACTCCTCGATTGAGTATTCGAGAGGAAGATAGTTAAAGATATAACCGGGATCGACGAACATTTCATTAAGTGGATAAAAGCAAAGCCAAGTCTTCTTCTCATTAATTAAACTCATTTAAGTCATTCATCTTAGTGTTAATTAAATCAAATCAAATCTAAAACCCCCCCTTTGTTACTAGTTAATTAAAAAGAGAAATATTCCTTTCCCTGTGGATACGAACCTTACTTCGCTATACTACGTATTAGTGTCGTATTGATATTTATTTTGAGTGCACCTCCCGACAAGTGCACGTCAAATTTGGCGCCGTTGCCGGGGAAAGGCAATTATTTTTCTTTTTATTTTATCTCATAAAAATCAAAAACAAAAAAAGAAAAACTAAAAAAAAAAACTTACTCTTCTATTTTCTGAGCTTACATGAGTATATGGATACCAACATTTCGAAATGAATCGGGCTCTTCTGAGGGAGAAGATGCTCCCCCTTCTCTCTACCCCAATCATCCCTCAACCTCCACCACCCAACACCGACGGCACCACCAAGGCAGGTACTACACAGCACCTCTCATACTCCGCAGCCCTCACGTCAACTACCGGAAAAGCAGAGTCCACTTCAGGTTCTGGAATAGCAATACAAAAGTCAGCTTCTCAAAAGGCAGACTATCAATCCCATGCCGTCCTCAACCCTCGCCACAGCAACCCAGAATTTCCCAAACGCACAACAACCCAAAAACCCAACTCCACCGTCCTCCCCCCCTCTAAAGTCCCCCGGCTTGTTAACTCTACACCTCAAACCTTCGTTGATACCCTGAATCAAACCCCCCCGCCTCTAACACTCAAAGAAAAGCTCACTATTTCAGGACTTCCGGCGGTTTCCTTCTCGCAAGAGGAAATCATATCCCTCACACAGCCTCTCAAATTCGCGCTAATAGGGACTTTTCTGCATGGGATCCCCAAGTTACCTACAGTTCGACACTATTTTCAGAAAATCAGCTTCAAAGGGAATTTCTTTTTAGGACCTTTAGCTCCTAGGCATATTCTTATCAATTTTGACAGGGAAGAGGATTTTCTGAAATGTTGGCTGCGTCAGACATGGCTTATTGCAGGCCTAAAACTGCGGATCACAAAATGGACCACAGATTTCCAACCAGGTAAGGAATCCCCTATAACCCCCACTTGGATCACCCTCCCTGGACTCCCGGTTCACCTACAGGACAGAGGGGCGCTGCTCTCTATAGCAAATCTCATCGGCAAACCTCTACTGTTGGACAAGGATACAGCCTCCCGCTTCAGACCGTCAACGGCAAGAATCTGCGTCGAACTTGATGTCACGGCAGAACGTAACCACAAAGTTTGGATTCAGGCGGGAGCAACCGGTTTTACCCAGGAGGTAAATTATGAATTCATCGAACCTTATTGTTCCTCCTGTTTTTTACTAGGACATTCGACCTGTAATAAAGGGAAAGAACCTGTTTTTACCACCCTAAATCCCGTTGCCCAGATGAAAACACGTCAAACCCCAACCCAAACGCCCCCACCAGAACAGCTCACCCTCCTGGAATCCCAGCCCATAACCCCAATTCAAAACCCAAACAACAACCAGCAGACCGTTATTGTCACTCACAATAGCCAGCCAATCATTCAACCTGATACTACAAGCCAAACCCTCATAACTACCGACCCCCATTCACTGTCACTCACACACCAGAAACCAACTACTGCTTTACCCTTACCCCCCCCCTCAACCCGCCCCACCCCTTTCTTCCTCGGTGAACCTTCCCCCAGACAACGCCCACCCCCCTTCTTGTCCCTTTCCTTTCCCACCCTCCTCTGACCACCCTGGCAGCGCCCACCCCATTATTACCGACCCCTCCCTGTCACTATCACACCTAAATAATTTGACCCATTTCACACCCTCCTCTGACCACAACACATCCACAGACATCGCCGAATCCATTTCCAAACATACCCCCCCAACCCCTCTCCCCACCCCACTCCCACTTCCTCAAAACTCAAACCTCCATCACCTTTTGCCTAATTCAGCTTCACTTATGCCATCACTTCCCACAACCTCCAGACCTATGGATGATCTCTTATTCAACGAAGGAACCCCCACCCTTGTAACTTTAGAGGAAGGTCACGTTTCTGAAGGAGACCCCCCCGAAAAAGGAAGTATGTCCTGGGGTTCAATCTCTGAAACTCTCACTTTAAAGCTGGACAAAGTGGCTAATGTTCCTACCTTTAAAGAATCCCTTATCCAGACTACCTCCAAAAAAGTTTCCAAAACTATCTACAACAGATCTACTTCCCCCGTCACTACCCGATCGCAAAGGATAAGAGAAGCCAAGGGGCTTCGAGAACCGTTATTATGATTATTATGAATTGGAATGTGTGTGGCCTTCATTCTTCCAGTGAAAGGCTACAAAATATCATCTCTCAATGGAAGGTTTCTCTAATATCTATTATTGAACCAATGATAGCTGCAGAAAAGGCAGATCATTACAAAAATCTTTTAGGATTTACAAATGTGGTTACTAAAAGTGACAACAAAATTTGGCTACTTTGGAAAGACACCGATTTCCTGGTTGAATCTTTCGTGGAGGGCGACCAGGTCATCCACGCATTTATAAAAGAAAACCGAACTGGCTTTCTTTTCTGTTACTCATCCGTTTATGGTAAGCACACCAGACCCATAAGGGCAATTCTTTGGAAGGAATTAACCACATGGAACACATCCCTAACAACCCCTTGGATAATTGGAGGGGATTTCAACGTCATAGCGTCACTTCAAGAATACAGTGGAAAGGTTATTCCTAAGATTAACGAGATCAATGATTTTACTGAATGCATTGACCAATGCAACTTGAAAGGTGTACCATTCTCGGGAACAAAGTTCACTTGGACAGGGGTACGTACTACGGGAAGGCTATGGAGGCGGCTGGACAGGTTTCTAGCTAACGACAATTTCTTACTACATTTTGATAGTGTTGTTGAAAAGCATATTCCGCGGGCCTCTTCTGATCACACACCGCTCATCCTATCGTGTTCTAAGCATGTCTCTACTGGGCCTAAATCATTTAGGTTTCAAGATATGTGGGTTACTCACCATACGTTCTATGAAACTGTTTCAACCGCCTGGAACTCAATTCAAAACGGAGGAGGCATGCGCCAATTCTACGACAAACTACATGCTACCAAACGGGCATTAAAGTATTGGAACAAGAACACTTTCGGGGATGTGTTTGGTGAGGCTCGGAAAGCAGAAAATGTGGCCCAACAAGCAGAGGAGGCTTACACTAACAATCCAACTCCCTCCAACAGATCAGACTGGTCACGGACCCAGGCTGAACTCCTTCTTAGACTCAAACAAGAAAATTTGTTTTGGAAACAAAGGGCTAAAATAAAATGGTTGTCGGAGGGAGAAGCCAACACAAAATTTTATCATAATTTTGTGAGTCAAAAAAGAAGGGCTCAACAGATTAACTCAATTGAAGATGACCAAGGAAACTTTTACCAGGACCACCAGGGAATTGCAAATGCGGCGGTTGAGCACTTCAAAAACCTTTATGCAGAAACTAGTGGTTCCGACCCGAAACCGCTCCTGGACCTATTTACCCCAACAATAAATGCCGAGGACAACTGCTTTCTAAATGCCATTCCTCTCAAAGAAGAGATTAAGGATTCAGTCTGGTCTTTGAGCCAGGACAGCAGCCCTGGCCCAGATGGTTTTAATGGAAAATTTTTTAGAACCTGTTGGGAGATAATAAAAAATGATCTGATCTCAGGGGTGCAAGAATTCTTTTTAGGGATTCCTATGCCCCAAGCCCTTAATTCCTCCCTAATCACTCTCATCCCAAAAAAGCCGAACCCAACCTTTTTCACTCACTACCGGCCTATTAGCCTAACCAATTTCATGAATAAAATTTGCACAAAGATTTTGGCTAACAGGCTTAAACCCCTCCTTCCAAAATTCATATCAAAGGAGCAGATCGGTTTTATGGAGGGGGCGGACATGCACCAACACATCCTTTTAGCAAAAGAGCTTCTCCACCACCTCAACCACAAGGTAAGGGGTGGAAACATTGGGATCAAGCTGGATCTTGCCCAAGCTTTTGATCGAGTTTCTTGGTCCTTTTTGGAGGGGATCCTTACCAAATTGGGCTTTCATCAGAGGTTCATCCGCCTCATAATGTCCAACCTGGCGTCTAATCGGATATCCATTCTCATCAATGGACAACCCTGTGGTTTCTTTAAACCACAGAGGGGGGTCAAACAGGGAGACCCCCTATCCCCCTACCTATTCCTAATTGCCATAGAAAGCTTCAGCCGCGGTCTACATAAATTATTACAGAATCATCAAATAAATCCCTATTTAGTTGGAGGGAAGCCATCCCCGGTGGCTGAACTTGGTTACGCGGACGACCTACTCCTATTTTTGAACGGCTGCTCCACCTCCATCAAAAGGCTGCTGAAATTCCTGGACCTGTTCTCCAAAGCTTCTGGGCAGCTTGTTAATCTGGAAAAATGCAACATTATTGTTGGAAAAGGGACAACTCTAGCCAGAAAAAGAGAACTCCAACACATGTCAAAGATGACAGTCTGTAATCTACCGATTAATTACCTTGGCGTCAGCCTCCATCAAGGAATCACCAGGGTTGAACACTGCTCCAAAATCATTGTCGCCTTTGAATCTAGACTACAGACCTGGAACAAAAAGCAACTTAGTCAGAGTGGCCGATTGATATTGATCAAGCATGTTTTATCTACAATCCCATTACACCACTTTGCTACTACTAAACTCCCAGCTAAAGTCATTCAAATTCTCAACAGAATCATGGCTAACTTTTTCTGGGGATCAAGTAATAACAAGCAGCACTACCATTGGAAGAGATGGGAATCACTTTGCAGACCTGGGGAGGAAGGGGGGCTAAATATCAGATCTCTCGTGCACATACAGGAGGCACAACATCTTAAAATGTGGTGGCAGTATAGAAATAACAACTCTACATGGTCTACATTTATGCAGGGAAGATACTTGAGATCAAATCAAATGCTTTCTAAATCTAAGGACACTGCCACGTGGAAAATGTTGTGCAATATTGAAGCAAAACACAGTAATCAAATTGAAATCAAAGATGGTGCCCCTCTTTGGAAGCCAGAAAAGGATAAAAACTTTTCTCTAACTAGTGCTTACAACATCTCCCGCAAACACTACCCCACTACCTTCAGCTCATCACACATTTGGACCTCACGACTACCTCTAAAGCTTAAAATATTCTTATGGAAAGTCATAAATCACTTGCTACCTTTCCCAGAAAACCTATCCAGATTCAATATAAGCCTTGTTACGAGATGCCCGTTCTGTTGCAAAAATCAGGAAAGCATGAACCACTGCTTGTTCACTTGCCCACTAATCCGACCTATTTGGGCATATTTTTCTTCTATTTTGCAGGTAAAGAAGACTGCCAACGAAGAATTAAGACAAACTATGATCTTATGGTGGCTAGGAGGTAAAAGTCCTACAATTCATCAGATCATTCGCCAAGCAATGCCAGGAATAATTTTATGGAATGTTTGGAAGGCATTCAATTCATGCGTATGGGACAACAAAAGATTCTCCAGAGACACAACAATCCACGCAATTAAAGCATACACCAGAGACTGGTTTTACAGTAACTCTCACAAAAAAGGGTTTCATTTCGATATAGACCTCCATTCCGACGGGTTAGTACCATACACCAAAACCCATAAGATCTTCAATAAACATCATATCAGGTGGCACACAGAAGATACTAAAGACCTTACCCTCAACACTGATGCATCATTCACTGGCAAAAAGGCACCAGGTGGGGGAATTCTTCGCGACAAATCTGGAAATCTGGTACAGGCCACATCTTTCCGTTCGACAGCACGCAACTCCCTTCACGCTGAAATCGTTTCCATTCGTACCTCGATGCACATCATGATAGACAAAGGTTACAGTCAATTCGAAGCACAAACAGACTCAGAAATCAGTGCAAAGATGATAGGAGGATTGATCAAAATACCTGATTATCTGAGACAAGATATCAACAAGATAAATCAACTGAGGAGAAACAGAACCATCGACATCGTTCATCGTCCTCGCCAAGCTAACTATGTGGCCCACCATCTAGCCCAGAATGGACTCGGAAACCATGGCTATGAACCGATCTTCTACACTGCAAATGACCTACCCACACGAGCAAAAAAAGCATACATTGAGGATAAACGAGGGGCGGTATTTTTCAGAGACAGCGGTTAATAACCCTAACATCTCACAGAAGAATACTCCTGGCGAAGGGGCTGAATAACACCTTGCTCTCTCACCAAAGAAGGTCTGCGGCGAACTCAAACACAGACATTCTTTGGCCGGATTATCTTATTCCTCAGACTGGGTCAACCTATTTTGGTCCTTTCTCTTGGGCCACAGATCGGCTACCTCTACTGGGCCCAATGCCCTGTTAACTTCTTTTACCTCTTTTTCAGTACATCCAGCACTTTACTTTCTCCTTTTTGTATGAGCTCCTGTACAATATCTTTTATCATGAATAAAATTTTCGTTTTCACAAAAAAAAAAAAAAAAAAAAAAAAAGATAAGTTTGATACTCAAAAAAAAAAAAAAAAAAAAAAAAAAAAAAAAAAAGGATACCAACATTTCATCCTTAGAGAGTCAAATTTCCTTCTTGACTTCTCTAATAAAGGAGTTTATCTTAAGCTCAAAAGCTCAAGATGTCAAGACCTGCAACATTTGCATGTCTCACGGACATCTTACGGATTTTTGCCCAAAGCTCCAACAAGAATACCTTGAAAATTTTGATTATGTTGACTTCCAAAGGAAAGTACCTCACATGATGTATGTTCCATTCTCTAACATGTCTACGGAGGACATGCTTCGGACTCTCACTACCAACATGACCACCATGCAAAACAATATGGTGCAATTCCAAAATGAGACCAAGTCTAGAATTTTAAACTTGGAAACTCAAGTGAGTCAAATAGCCGGAGCCGTGAGTGGGCTTGAAGCAAGGGATTCAGGAGAACTTTCCTCTCAAATAGAATGTGATCCTAAACAGCAAACTTTTGCAATCACAGTGACAATTGAGAAGGAAATGCAAAAAGAGATCCCAAATCCAGAAGAAATACAAGAAGAAAGAAACACGGAGTTCCAGCTGGTCAAAGAAGAGAATGAACCGAGTTGCAAGGTCCAATATCTGACCTTATCATCCTTTGAGGTACCCCCAACATTTCTAAAAACTTTGAGGGAAACTCATAAAATTGAAAAGGAGAATGACAATTTTGAAATCTTCGGCGAAATTGTGGGATCGAAACACTTTCCATTGACCATGCTAAACAATATTTTTTTTCCCTCACTCTCACCACATAAGTCAATGGAAATCTGGATATTTGATCCTGGAAAGATTTTCAAAGTGAAGGGTCAGAAAATTGAGCATTTCTATGAAAGTCCTAGGAATGAAAATTTGAAGAAGATAAGTTATCACGATCCAAACTTGAACGATTGAACACAATGATGGCGTCGTGCCGCGACGTTAAATGAGGCGCTTCTTGGGAGGCAACCCATGCAAGGTACGTTTACTTGTTTTATTTTATTTTCGCACTTTTCAAAAAAAAAAAAAGTTAGGCCTGGGGCAAATACCCGGTCGGGTATCACTTTGACCCCGGTCGGGTACCTTTTAAAAACATCACACCCGCCCCATCACCCAGGCGAGGAAGGCAAAGAAAAAGCAAATCTTGTTCCACCCGACCGGGTAACTCAATTCACCCGGTCGGGTATATTTAATTGAGTTATGGGAATTCCTACGGCGTGATTTTCCCGATCGAGTATTACCCCAACTCGATCGGGCCCGACCCCGGAACAAGCCAACCCGCGTATACCCGATCGGGTATGTCAGGGCACCCGACCGGGTACCCGAGTTTTTAGCCCGAAACCCACATTTTCGAACCCCCTCTCCAAAATCCTCCATCTTTAAACCTTCTTTCTTCACTATCTCCATCAATACTCACCCAAACTTCCTCATACCACCACCAAAACACTCCCCTATACAAACCAAAAAACAAAAAAAAACCCCATATTTTCTCCTCTCCATAAAACCCAAAACCCCAGCCCCCCGAAATTCAAGCTCCAAAAAAGGCAATCAATGGCACCAAAGCGGGACAGGGCCGAGAGTTCACAGGCTAGGGGACCGATTCAGGGCTACAATGATGTACATTCCAACAAGGTTATTACGGAGACGAGCACTAGGGACAGTGCTTCGAACTAAGTGAGGGGGAGTCACTCATTGATACGTACTTAAATTTGATACCTTGTAACTGGCATTATTTTCTTCACATAAAAAAACAAAAAAAAAAACACAAAAGTAAGAAAAAAAGAAAAGAAAAAAAAAAAGAAATGCTAGTTAGGTTGAAAACCCAAAAATGGGCAAACTAAGCAAAAAGGGCTTATAAAAATGAGTGAGTGGAAATGATGGAAAAATAAAAAGAGTTGCTAGGATGAAAACCTGAAAAGGCTCCTAGGCAAAATGAGAGATATGAGAGAGATATTTGTTTTTACAGGACATCATTTAATCTCTTGAACATGAAAAGAGGAGAAGAAAAGAGATGAGCATAGAAGGCCATGAAACCCAAGATATTGTTTTCTGAGCTAAACACTCAATGTAAAACTCAAGTTTTATCCTTGGTGGTCTTTTGCTTCTTCTTGTTGATTGTTGAACTCTTGAGGACTTGGAACTATTAAACATTTGACTTTACTCGAGGACGAGTAAAGAAGCTAAGTGTGGGGGAGTTGATATTCATGTAATTTCCGATTGTATGTTTGTATTTTTAACTAGTTCTTATTAGTTCTAGTTGTGGGAATTACACACGTTTGGTGTAATACTTTATTTTCATTTTTATTTGTAATTTAGTTAGATTAGGATTTTTCTGAGCTAAACAGGTCAAAGATCATCTAAGGGATCAAGATTGGACCTTAAAAGATCAAGGAAAGTGCAAGGAGACAAGAAAGATTTCGATTTGGAAAAAATACTCATGTACCCGGTCGGGTATTGCCTATACCCGATCGGGTAATTGCTTGATTCGACTGTCCAAATCAAATCCGAAGACAAATGATCGTGGGAGCAAATTTTCATAAAGATTTGTCACATACCCGATCGGGTATATACCCTTACCCGATCGGGTATGCCCAGAAAAATCACTTTCTGGGCAATTTCCTGAGATACCCGGTCGGGTATCCTATATACCCGGTCGGGTATCAGACCCTGCAGCTCCCAAAAGCCTATAAATACACCCCTTTCCTTCCCAATAAAATAACCAATTCACATATACTCTTTAGCTCAGTTTAGATTAGTATTTTCTTTATATTTTCTATCATGTTTAGTCTCCAAATGAGGAGCTAAACTCTTCCATCTTGGTTTTGCTACTTTGAAGCTTAATGAATTTGTAAGTTGTGAGTTATTCTCTTTAATCTTCTTCCTTGAATATTAATTCTTCCTTTAAATACTATTTCTATATCAATGTTGGGGAGTGTTACTAAGATGACAATTAGTTAACATGTTGACATTAGTTATAATAATAATAATTATTTCTTCCTCTACGTTAATATTGGGGAGTGTTACTAAGATGACAATTAGTTAACATCTTGATATTAACTATAGTAGGATTCATCTTCTTTAATATTCTTTCTTGAGTATTAATTAATTCCTATTCATATTTCATATTAATATTTTGAACATTACTTAAAGGATCAACTAGTTTTGTTTCATATATTAATTAATACTAGAATCGGTCGATTAATACGCTTGTTATTAATTCGGTCCTTTCATGGTAGTAAACTTGGATTATTAATGCATGCATCTCATGGTTAATAATCTAAGGGGAATTAATTATATTGATTAAACCAATAAACCGCTTGTGTTGAGGTTATCAACCTCAATCGTTTTCATCTTAAGTTTATTGCTACTATCAAGTTAATATACGGCGCTTGTTCTATATTGACTCGATAGTAAGTTTTATTAATGAACGCTTCACGTTATTAATAACTACCCTCGATGAACTGGATATACTCCTCGATTGAGTATTCGAGAGGAAGATAGTTAAAGATATAACCGGGATCGACGAACATTTCATTAAGTGGATAAAAGCAAAGCCAAGTCTTCTTCTCATTAATTAAACTCATTTAAGTCATTCATCTTTGTGTTAATTAAATCAAATCAAATCTAAAACCCCCCCTTTGTTACTAGTTAATTAAAAAGAGAAATATTTCTTTCCCTGTGGATACGAACCTTACTTCGCTATACTACGTATTAGTGTCGTATTGATATTTATTTTGAGTGCACCTCCCGACAAGTGCACGTCAACAACCCGGTGGTCCTCGTCTTGTCCTGTCAAAGACCCGATGATCCCTTTTCTCTCTGGTCAATGACCCGACGGTCTCTGCTTGGTCCGATCGACAACCAGGCGGTCCCGGGTTGGTCCTGTCAACAACCCAGCAGTCCTTGTTCGGGCAGGTCAATGATCCACCGATTCGGTCTCGGTTTTTTGAAATCATTTTCAAAGTAAAGAGTTCTAAAAGAGTCGTTGAGTTGTCAACCAACAGTGAAATGAGAAAATAATTAGTCAAACTAAATTTATATATTGACTGGGACCGGCCAGTTTTGGTCCCGACACTCCTATGCGTGGGACTTGGTACCCTACTTGGGTTGTACTAGGTTCGGTTCCGGACTGGGACTGTACTTTCGGTCTTCTGGTTAGTCACATAATCGGGTGAATTTTTTTTATAAACATGTTTTCAAATTTGAAAATGGAAAACGAAAAAATGAAAACAGAAAATGGAGATAAAAAAAACTGGAAAAGGGAAACGGAAAATTGGAGAACAGAAAACAGAAAATAAAACTGGAAAATGTACCTGTTAGTGAACATGCCCTTGATGTTTACTCTCCATCTTTGTCTCTAATGTTTTTTTACTGTAATCTTGGTCTCTAGTGTTTTCAATTAAAAATAAATACCTCATATGTCTTTAATATTGTGTTTACATTTATACTGTATATTGACTTTAATTACCCATAGACCGAGTGATTTCTAAGAATACGGGAAAATCCAACATTCACTAAAAAGGGTTTTTTTTTGTCAGGGAGAAAACGTAATTCGGAAGGACTTATTTCGAATAGATTAGTGTTTCTGAAAGAACTTCATAGCTCATCCCTATTCGGAAGAGGGAATTCCGAATTTTTTTTGTAATGGATTCGGAACATGCTATTTCATATGAGACTTTTTTATTTTTAATCTCACTCATTCGAATCATTTTATTCCAAATGGATAGTTTTTATTTTTTATTTTAACCATACCAAATGAAAGTGATATGTAATGTTATTTAATTAATAAATAAATTTAAATTATATAAAACTAATTGAAATATTGTAACCCATACCATTTGTTTCTTTTTGTAACTTCCTTGTTTACAAATTAAAATTATTCAATGAAATTCATTTGTAATATTTAAACACAATTCTTATAATTTTTTAAAAGAAGGGGAGCAATTAAAAGTGGTTTTGAAGTTATTTTATTAATAAAAATGTGTACAAAGAATAATAAATTTAAGAAAACTATATCTACTCATCCCTATGATATCTCTGGCCAGGAATGTTGAGGTGGCTTCCCGTCCCAAAGGTGCGATCACGTCGTTGTCGTCTCAGTCTTTAATGAACAACGGATTGTGTGCTCGGGCCTCCTATGTCTGTCCCGCTTGTGTTTCAATTCACTGGTGTGCCCGCATAAGGAGGACGAGACTCAAATGATGGTTGTGCATGATGAAATGACGAACCCGAAAATGCATTTGTCAGTGTATAGTACTGGTCGGGACTATAATACGGCGGTGGATAAAAAAAATAGAGATCCGTGAAGAGAATTAAGGCGAATAGGCGATGTTCGTTGTTCGTCGTTCCCTCCTTCATCTCCATCGCCCTCTTCTTCATCTCGGTCACCATCTTCCTCATTTTCATCGTCTTCATCCCCATCACTCTCTTCCTCATCTTCTTCATATTCATCTTCATCTCTGATATGTGCTATTTAGTAGTGCATAAACACCACATTTTAGAATGATTTTACGTTGTGTTTACTTATTTTTTTTATACAATTACGGTGTAATCTTTATCTTTTAAATAAGTCTGGAATTAGAAGATATTAAGAGATTTTGGCATGTAAGAAATAAACATGATGAAAATAAAGAGAAAGGAGCTTGAGAGCATAAGGAATGAGCTTAAAGACCAGAGGAAGCTTCATGAGAGCCAAAGAAATGTGAAGAATTCAGGTGTCAAAACGATTTTGCAGAATAAAACAACATGCAAGGATTTTTTGAAGATTTGGCTTATACCCGATCGGGTATACCTACATATCCGATCGGGTATGACTCTAAATGCAACTTTCTGGGCTACTGCCTACGATACCCGATTGGGTACCCTATATACCTGATCGGGTATCCGACCTTACAAGCTCTAAACCCCTATAAAAACATCGCTTTCCTTCTCATTTGAGATACCAATCATGTAACATTATTTGAATTATTTTGAATTAATCAAATAATAATGTCCCATAAGTGTGGTGCAATGATGGCGGATATTTGTAACGGTTTCCGTTACAAGAGCCACCTTGATGGTAGGTGGCTATATAAGTGCTCCATGGTCCTCCCACTCCTCCATCACAACATACATTCACACGCATGCTTAGCTCCATATAGCTCATTAGGCTCTAAGCAATATACACCATATGGAGTGAGGAGTGAAGTGGGAGACGAAAAGGCTTTCCGGTGTTCTTCTATGTTCTTTGACCGTTCATCAACAATATGGCTGGAGGTTAGCGATCCTATTATTTCCGCTGCGTCTATATGATTTTAGGCTAACATTTGGCATCAGAGCCTGTTTAATCTCTGCCTATTTGTTGTATGAACATCATGAAATTTATATGAACATTCGGTATATACATGTTTATATATGTGTTCATCACATCACATATATTTGTATATGTCTTGTTCATATATCATATCACATTGTATATGTTTTTGTTTGTATATTATTAATATACATATGCATACGTTTAACATGATTCTGCCATACGCATGAATTATATGTTTGTAACGTGAATCATGTTTATATGTGTTCATATTAGGGCTGGGATCGGTTCGGTTCTTACTCAAAATGAGTGGAACCGTTATAAAAGTTTTAACTAATGAAATCGGTTCGGTTCCTATATAAAAAATCAAGAACCGAACCGGTAGTAAACAGTTCGGTTCTTCCTTTTACCGGTTCCTAGAATAATTTTTTCTCATCTAAGAATTAACACATAATTTACTTTCTACAAACAACATAAACACGTCAAAAATTCAAAACACGAGTATTAAAATTTTAATAATGAACTGTGAACACTTGATAGAACAAAAGATGATTTAAATTTTCATGTAAAAAATAAAACATAAAAATTGTTGTAGTGTGTGAGCGATGTAGGTTACTCGTCATCATAGTAGCAAGAATAGGATGTCTACTACAAGTCTTTCAAAACATAAAAAAATACATTGAGTTCGCATGTATAGATATAAAAAAACAATATTATATTCTATTGATTCATAATAAATATAATAATTAGAAATATCATGAATATAGTAAAGTAAAATATGTGCAATCAACTACAAGTTATTTGAGTTATTTTATATTTATAAAATTTATATGATGGAACAAAACTTGATTTGTAGAAATGAGTTTAATGTATTATATCAACCTCATGTACAATATTTATTGCTTCGTTGTCGGTGATTAAATTAGAATTGTTAGTTAAATATCTTATATTGTTTTATTATTGGTGTTGTGGTGGTGGTTATTATTGCTATTATATTATTGTTGTTGTTGTTGTTGTTGTTGTTGTTGTTGTTGTTACTACTACTACAGCTAATATTATTTTATTTTTTATTTTTTTAAATAACGGTTCCTTAACGGTTCCATACACATATTTTTTTATAGGAACCAAGAACCGAACCTTTATAACCCGCTTCGGTTCGGTTCCGACAATTGAGGTATTAATTGTTAACGGTTCGGTTCCTAGATGTTGTTAACGGTTCGGTTCCAATCGGTTCTACGGTTCCAGGTTTCAAAATCCCACCCCTAGTTCATATGGAAGCATGAATTTTTATGTGTGTTCATATGACACATTTGTGTGTGTTCGTATGACACACGTATGTATACATATGATTGTGAGAAATATATACATATGTTTTTCTCAAGTTCATATGTTGACCTTTTAAATTCCTATCATTATGCTTGATGGAATGGCTATGGTTACATTTAAGTCTTGAATATATGTGTTCTAAATGAATTATGTATATATTTATGTGAGCCGGGTTTATATACACATGTTTTGCAAATTTTGTGATTCTTCAATCCGTTTATAATTTGGAAAAGGTGACAACTCCGGTACCCATTTAAAAAATGGTGTACCGTACCTACTATGCATTTGATTGGTCCAAATCATTATATCTTTTTAATTTAGATTTAAATAATTCAACTGCATCATTCATATTGGTCCATTTGGACAAAGGTACGGTATATTTGGGGTACCATAGAATCTACCTTTGGAAAATATAAAACGGATGGCTAGTTAATAATTTTGATGTATTTTACATGCATACATATGGTGTTTCAACATGTATATATAAAATATATTGAACATGTAATATTTTGTATCTATGTTTGGTATTTGTATGTGTGGTGGAGATGCTATCGGAAATGGTGGCCACCGGAGGATGTAGCACCATAGGGTGCTGCGGTGGTAGTGCCATGAGGAGTTTGGTACGGCATCATAAGGAACGCCGTGACTCCAATATGTTTTTCCGAATTTCTCCATGAAGTTATAGAATAAGTTTTGGACTTATTACTATATTTTGGATCAATTAATTTGGATTTTGGAACACTTTAATTCTTTTTGCAGCACATTTATTTTAATTATTACGTGATGCATTGATTTTAACTTTTATGCATTGCATTCAAATTGTGCATTGAAGTTGTGCACTGTATTAATGCGGCATGAAATGCATAACGTTAGATATTAATGCCTTTAATGCGTATTATTAATATCTTTAATGTGTAACGTATTATTAATGCCTTTAATGTGTAACGTCATTGATGTCTTTAATGCGCAATGTTAATACGTAACGTCTTAAATTAGTGCCTTGAATGCATAATGTCGGGAATCAATGCACATATTATTCCCATTAAAGTTGAACTTATGCATAATTGTAATTGAGATAGTGCCTAAAAATTTAAGCACATTGAGTAAATAAAGTTCTCATTCCGTTACCTTTAAAGTTTTTTCCATAAATAAAATATTTGTGGTAGTACCCAAACAACAATTTACGTGATAAACTTGAAACGGGGAAAATTCTTGGGAAGTACAAACTAGTTATGCTTCAATTTTGATACTAGTTTCCCTTGAACTGTTATTTATCTAAAGAATTATTCTTTAATAAATTTTAGCCTCGACCAACTATCCTGGGAGCATATTTGGGGATTGTCCATCACGAATGTTGTTTTAAACTTTAAAGGATTGCCTTTGTGATAATATAATTTTATTGATTTTGGAGTAGCCATAGCATCCTTAATTAATTAAAATTATATATTAAGAAGCCTTTGGCGAAAATCACATTAAAGTTGGGCATAACATTTGTAATTAATTATACGTAATACGACATAATTTATCCCACATGAAATTTTGTTATATTTATATGATTAATTAGGATAAAATATCGGACTATGGTCATAATTTATCCCACAGGAAATTATGATTCGGAATATAGTTTGATATGTTTATCGGTATGGGTACAAAATTATTTAAGACTCATGCATAAGAATTTAGCCCACAGGCAATTTTTATGGCGGTTGAGTCATCATGGTGCATCATTTACATTGGTAATGCATGCAATTAAGTTGTATATGTACCTCAAAACTAACACAAGCTATATATGGACCCTTTTCAGCTTCTCAACCCATTACTCATTCCGAATTTTCGTTAGGCCTTGAAATTCCCGAACTAACTGGTGACAACTATAAGGTTTGGAGAGAAAGAGTTCTCCTACACTTAGGTTGCATAGACATTGATTATGCTATTAGGATGGATGAACCGCCTGCCATTTATGCACAAAGTACTCCGGCTGAAATTGTGCTATATGAGCGATGGGAGAGATCCAATCGGCTCAGCGTAATGTTTATCAAAACTAAAATTTCAGCTGGAATTCGTGGCTCGGTTGATCAGCATAAGAATGTCAATGACTTGCTTAAGGCTATTGATGATCAATTTGTCACTTCCGAAAAGGCCTTAGCAAGTACCTTAATCATGAAATTCTCCTAACTCCATCTCACAACCGTTAAGGGTGTGCGAGAGCACATCATGAAGATGCGGGACATAGCGGCTCAATTGCAAAATTTGGAGGTAACAATGTCAGAGGCGTTCTTGGTGCACTTCATTCTGAATACCCTTCCTCACCACTATGGGCCATTTAAAATCTCACTTCATAAGGATAAGTGGTCAATTAATGAACTAATGACCATGTGTGTGCAAGAAGAAGAAAGACTCATAATGGAGTTGGTGAAAGTGTCATGCTAGCTACAACCTTAGCCAAGAACAAATTTGACAAGTCTCGTACAACCACCTCTAAAGCTAAGGGTAAAGGTAAAATACCACCCAAAGCTGACATTGAGAAGGTACATAAGTGTTATTTCTGTAAAAAGAAAGGACACATGAAGAAAGATTGTGCCAAGTTCAAGAAGTGGTTGGAGAATAAATGTAATTTATCCTCCTTTGTTTGTCATGAATCCAATATGTGTGATGTTAACACTAATTCATGGTGGATTGATTCTGGTTCTACAATCCACGTTGCAAACTCTTTACAGGGTATGCAGAATCTAAGGAAGCCAGTGGGAAGTGAGCAAAGCATCTTATCTGGAAACAAGATGGGCTCACATGTGGAAGCCATTGGAACATGCACTTTGATTTTAAGTAGTGGCTTTGTTTTAACTTTGGAAAAGACTTTTTATGTACCAAGTTTCTCACGAAACTTGATTTCAATTTCAAGACTAGTACCATTCGGTTTTTCCTTCAATTTCAAGAATAAAGTTATTGAAATATTTAATAAATCAATTTTTGTTGGAAAAGGTACTTTGTCTGATGGTCTTTACCGTATTGATTTGCAAAATGATGCCACACTTAATTCATTTCATGTGCATACTGGCTCCAAAAGATCTGGTGTTGACGAGAATTCCTCTGTGTTATGGCACCGAAGATTGGGTCACATCTCCGTTGAAAGAATTAAGCGATTAGTTAATGATGGGGTACTTAGTACTCTTGATTTTTATGATTTTGAAACTTGTGTAGACTGCATTAAGAGTAAGCAGACAAACAAGTTTAAAAAGAGTGCCAATAGGAGTTCAAGTATATTGGAAATCATACATACTGATATATGTTGTCCAGAAATGGACATGCCGGGTCAGAAATATTTTATCACTTTTATTGATGATTATTCTCGGTATACCTATGTGTAGTTGCTTCAAAATAAGTATGAAGCATTGGATGCCTTCAAGTCTTTTAAGGCTGAAGTTGAGAACCAATGTGGGAAGCGAATACAAATAGTTAGATCCGATAGAGGTGGTGAATATTATGGTAGATACACTGAAAATAGACAAGCACCTAGTGCGTTTGCTAAGTTTCTTCAAGAACATGGGATTGTTGCCCAATTCACTATGCCTGGGTCTCCGGGCCAAAATGGTGTTCCCGAAAGGAGAAACCGAACGCTTATAGACATGGTGTGAAGTATGCTTAGCAACTCCAATCTTCCTAAGTTTTTGTGGGATGAAGCGCTTAAGACGGCAACGTATATATTGAATCGGGTTCCAACCAAGGCTGTCCCTCAGACACCTTTTGAGTTATTCAAAGGTTGGAAACCGAGTTTGAAACATATGCGTATTTGGGGATGCCCGTCTGAAGTGAGAATTTATGACCCACATGAGAAGAAACTGGACCCAAGGACTATTAGTGGTTACTTTATTTGATACGCGCATTCCTCTAAGAGTTACAGGTTTTATTGTCCATCTCATACGACTAGGATTGTGGAATCAAGAAATGCAAAATTTCTTAAGAATGACATAGTTAGTGGGAAAGATCGGTTCAGGGACTTAATTCTTGTTCATGATCATACGAAATCCCAACCTTCCACGTCATCACAGAGGTTGATTATTGTACCCAGTACCCCTCAAGATCAAATTGGTACTGATCAACCTAATACGGAAATTCCACAATATGCTGGAAATATTCCAGTGGATCAACCTATTCAGGAAAATCAAATTCTTGATGAGGTAGTTGAACCTGAAGATCCTCATGGAGATGACGGTTCAGCATTAAGAAGATCTACTCGAGTTAGAAGGCCGGCAATTCCTAGTGATTATGAAGTGTATTTGCAAGAAACTGACATTGGAGTCGAAAATGATCCTGAGACGTTTTCACAAGCCATGAGTAGCTAGGAGTCTGATTTATGGCACAAAGCCATGAAGGAAGAAATGGACTCCATGAAGAGTAACAAAGTCCGGTATCTAGTAGAGTTGCCTAATGGGGCCAAGGCTGTTGGCTGCAAATGGGTCTATAAGACCAAAAGGGATTCATTAGGCAACATTGATAGATATAAAGCAAGACTTGTTGCTAAAGGTTTTACTCAAATCGAAGGAATTGACTACAAGGAGACATTCTCTCCTGTTTCTAAGAAAGACTCCCTTCGTGTGATTTTAGCCTTAGTTGCACATTTGAATCTTGAATTGCAACAAATGGATGTGAAAACGGCCTTTCTTAATGGTGATCTAGAAGAAGAGGTTTACATGAAACAACCTGAAGGTTTGCAAGCTTAATAAATCCATTTACGGTTTAAAACAAGCCTCCCGACAATGGTATCTTAAGTTTGATGGGATAATTTCTTCCTTTGGTTTTGTTGAAAGTCCCATGGATCATTGTATATACCAGAAGGTTAGTGGGAGTAAAATTTGTTTTCTTGTTTTATATGTGGATGACATTTTGCTCGCAACAAATGATAAGGGGATGTTACATAAAGTGAAACAATTTCTCTTTAAAAACTTTGATATGAAGGATATGGGTGAGGCATCTTTTGTCATTGGCATAAAGATCCATATGGATATATCTCTTGGTGTCCTAGGTCTATCACAAGAAACCTATATCAACAAAGTTTTAGAGAGGTTTCGGATGAAGGATTGTTCACCGAGTGTTGCTCCCATAGTGAGAGGAGATAAATTCAGTTTGGACCAATGTCCAAAGAATGATTTTGAAAGAAAATCCATGCATAATATTCCATATGCGTCAGCAGTTGGTTGCTTGGGATATATCCAGGTTTGTACCAGGCCATATATTTCCTTTGCTATCGGGATGTTGGGCCGTTACCAAAGTAATCCGGGTTTGGACCATGATACGCTTGTAATTTCCGTATGTATGTTTACGTTTTTAGTTAGTTTTAGTTGTTTAATATTTCGGAAATTACACACTTTTGGTGTAATAGTTATGTTTGTAAAATAGTTGTAATATGTTTAGATTAGGTTTATTCTGAGCTTAAACAGGTCCAAGATCAATCAAATGATCATTGGTGAAGGAAGGTGCAAGAGTACAAGACAAAAAGAAGGCAAAATCATGATTTTTGACCTGTACCCGGTCGAGTATACCATGTACTCGATCGGGTACCAACTTGACTTTCAATCAGATCAATCAGGAAACAAAGGGACGTGCAGGGGAAGATTTGGCCACGATCAGTTGTCATACCCGATCGGGTACACCGACACACCCGATCGGGTATGCCTTTTATTTTTACCCTGGAATCGATCGAGTAAAGCTCGAATTCAACATTCTGCAAATACCCGATCGGGTACCCTATGTGTACTCGATCGGGTACCCAAGCTGCACTCCTAAAAAGCCTATAAATACACCTCCTTCCCTTCACAATTAGACATCAATTCCTTTATACTCTTAAGCTCAGTTTAGAATAGCATTTCTTTATATTTTTCTAGCATGTTTAGTCTCCAAATGAGGAGCTAAACTTCCATTTCTTGGTTTTGCTCTTGAAGCTTGTTGATTTATAAATTTGTGAGTTATTTTCTTAACTTCTCTTCTCGATTATTAATTCTTCCCTTAATCTCATTCTATATTAATGTTGGAGGGTTGCTAAGTGACGATTAGTTAACGTTCCGACATTAATTATTACTAGAAACGATCAACGAACCGATGGTTAATCGTTGATGGTTTCACAAGTAAGTAACTTCGGTTTATTAATGCACGGTCGTGGTTAATAAACTTAAGAGGGATTAATTTTGTTGGTTAAACCGAAACCGTTGTGTTGAGGTTATCAATCTCAATTGATTTCATCAAGGAATTAAAGAGGTTAAATGCTACTATTATATCGGTATACGACGTTGTTCTATATTTGATTAATAGTAAGGGTTATTAATGAACGTTCGTTGTTAATAACTACCCTCGATGAATTGGAGATACTCCTCGATTGAGTATTCGAGAGGGGATAAGTTATAGATATAACAATGATCGACTAAAATATATCAACAAGTGGAAAGTAGCAAGACCAAGTTCCTTTTATTCTTGAATTAAATCTCATATAAGTCGTTCATCTCCGTGTTTAATTTAATTAAATTACTCAATCAAAACCCCCCTTTATTTACTAGTTACATAAAAAGATAATTATTCCTTTCCCTGTGGATACGAACTCTACTTCACCTATACTACGTATAAGTGTTAGTATTGAATATTATTTTGACGTACCGTGACAAAGTGCTCGTCAGACCACGGGAGAGCTGCTAAGAAGGTCATGAGGTATCTTAAGGGAACAATTGATTACAAGCTTGTGTATAATTGCTGTGATGAGGAGCGCACATCAGGTGCAGTTAAAAAAAAAGCTTGTGTATAAAAGAACTGACAACTTGAAAGTTGTGGGTTATTCTGACTCGGAATACGCCGGTTGTGTAGATTCAAGAAAACCAACTTCGGGATATATTTTTATCATGGCCGGTGGAGCTGTTTCATGGAAGAGCGCCAAACAAACTTCGGTCACTACTTCTACTATGGAGGCCGGGCTCATTTCTTGTTTGAGGCTACATCGCAAGGTGTATGGCTTAATAATTTCATTTCCGGGCTTAGAGTTATGGACTCAATATCTAGGCCATTAAAGGTTTATTGTGACAACTTTGCTGCGGTCTTCCTATCAAAGAATGACAAAAGTGGGAGTCGAATTAAGCATATCGACACCAAATATTTGTCTATAAGGGAGCACGTCAAAAATAAAATAGTGGTCATTGAGCATATTAGCACAGAGTTGATGATTGCTGATCCTTTGACTAAAGGCATGCCACCATTCAAATTCAAGGATCATGTGCCGAATATGGGACTTTGTTCCAATTTGAATTAATACATTCAGTTATTTACGAAATTCTTATGCATTAAGACATTTTTCTCATTATGATGTGCACACTTCATTATGTTGAGAAAATGTACTATTATTTTTGGACCAGCAATAAACATAAGGTTTATTCATTAAATTTTGCCATAACTTAAGGGACAAAATGCATTGTGATCATTAGTGGTACTACTCAAGCTAAGAGGACGTAACACTATGGTTCATGTCTTTTGTTTCTTAAGGTTAACCATTGCACCAAGTAGGAGAATGTAACATTATTTGAATTATTTTGAATTAATCAAATAATAATGTCCCATAAGTGTGGTGCAATGATGGCGGATATTTGTAACGGTTTCCGTTACAAGAGCCACCTTGATGGTAGGTGGCTATATAAGTGCTCCATGGTCCTCCCACTCCTCCATCACAACATACATTCACACGCATGCTTAGCTCCATATAGCTCATTAGGCTCTAAGCAATATACACCATATGGAGTGAGGAGTGAAGTGGGAGACGAAAAGGCTTTCCGGTGTTCTTCTATGTTCTTTGACCGTTCATCAACAATATGGCTGGAGGTTAGCGATCCTATTATTTCCGCTGCCTTTATATGATTTTAGGCTAACAAATCAATCCCCTCTTTCATATAAATTTTATTCTTGTAATTTAGATAGTCTTTTGAGCTTTCTTTTGCTATATATATTGAAGCTTGTAGTTTGTAAGTTATGAGTTATTTCTTCAATCCTCCTCTCTTAAATATTAATTACTTCCCTATTCATATTTTATATTGATATGGGAAAGAGCATCATTAAGTGATCAATTAGTTGATGATTTCATATTAATTATTACTAGAATCGGTTAGTGAATATACTTGTGGTGAATAGCTAGATCTGAGATTCTCGTGGTAACAACCGAGAATACTAACCTTGGGTTACATGTTATCATTCTTAATTCATTTCATTAAATCGATCGAGTAAAGAAATCGTAGGAGGACAGGGGAGTGGGTGTGGTGTTGGTAAAAGGAAAACAATCCTCATTAAAAGAGACATGGCGAGAGACGAAAATGCGATGTGTAGATAAGTCAAGGCATTTGTGCCCTTTATGTTGAATAGGATACCCGAGGAAGACACAAAGTGTAGATCGGGCAACGAGTTTGTGGGGAGGTAGAAGGCGGGGGTAGCAAAGACACCCAAAGAATCGTAGATGCGAGTATGCAACATGTTTATGATATAGAGCAAATGTAGGGGAAGTGAATGATACGAGTTTAGAGGGTAAGATGTTACGTTATGGAGATATGTGACCATGAGCACCGCACGAGGCCAAAAGATAGGGGGGATAGAGGCATGGAGTAAGAGGGTTCGGGTGATATTATTCATGGACCGAGTTTTGCATTTGGCTTTACCATTTTGGGTGAAGTATATGGACACAAAAAGCAAAACTAAATACCATTAATAGAGCAATGGCGGTGAAATAAAGAATTATTATACTCACGTCCATTATCACATTGTAAGGTTTTTATAGACATCCCAACTTAAGTGTGCATAAAAGTATGAAACTGGACAAATGTAGTAAAAGCATCACTTTTGCGATGAAGGGGATAAATCCAAAGAAAATTGATAAAATCATCTGGAAATAGAATTTAGTACCGGTGACCAGCGGAACCTATTACTAGATATGTCCACAAGTCACTATGTATTATATCCAAGAAGGCAGAAGGATAAGAAGTAGATAGAGAAAATGTAATTTATTATGCTTTCCCAATTGACATGACTAACAGAAATTGTCAACAAATGAACTACAATCAATGAGATTATTTGTACTAAGACTATGAAAAATAGGAAGGTCGGGGTGTCCGAGCTGATTATACCAAATGATGGAGGAGAGATCAGCAAAGACATGGAGAGGAAGTGATTCATGGACAGGGTACAAGTTGCCTTGACTATTAGATCGATCCTTCACACAAAAATCAAGGGGGTCAAACTCATCAATAGATACATGACTATATTTGGTGAATTGACGAACGGAAATTAAGTATTTAACAATTTGTTGTGTGTGAAGGGCATTTAGTACGTGAAGGGGGGTAGATGTGTGTGTCTGTGACCGGAAATCGGAATTGAGGAACCTTTTCCAACCATGATTCAATGATTAGAACCCGTATTAATAAAAGAAGAAAGGGTACCTTCTTGAGATGTCATAGTAGCCCGAGTGTCCATACACCAACTGTCGTCCGGAGGAGTAAGAGTCAAAGTGTGCATGGCCTGGGTGGTATCAGTTAGATGGAAGGAATTGGAGGCCCCGACAGAAGTGGAAAAGGGCATGCTGGGACCCACCGTAAAAGCTTGAGGGTGAGGTCCAAAAATATCAAATATTTTACTATTAAGCAATTTTTTCTAAAATCATTTTTTAATATTTTCTAAAATCACTTTAAGAAATAGTTTTTACGTATAAACAATCGCAAACACTCTCTTAATATTGAATCTTGCCAATTGCCATGGGACATTTGCAATGTGTACATATATTTTATATATTATATACTTTGTATATTTGGGTGCATAGAAATTTTGAAAAAATGTAGATTATTCAATGTAAAAACTCACTTTAATTGAAGACGTTTGCTTTCATTGTTAACCGAGCAAATATAAAAAAAGGTATGAGAATATGAAGAGCCATTGAAATATTTCAGGAAAAAAAAAATTAACATTAAATAATAATAAAATGGTTGATTTACGCTTGACCCCCTTTGACTCACTTTTGACCTTTTTGTTAGATGGGAAAATGATATATTTTTTCTCCTTTTATACGAAGTTTATAGTAAAGTTCTCAACTTTAATTGATATTCATTTAAAAAAACTTCTATTGATATTTACAATATAATACTTAAAATGACACCACTGGGGCAATGCCCCGGGTATTACACTAGTCTTAATTATCTTATACTATCCTCCGTTGTTTAATAGGTGCACCAATTTAACTTTCACGTTTGCCAACGTAGTGCACAACTTTCAAGTTGTATTAACTTACACCTTCTCAAAAGTTACCAATTTTAGAGTATAAGTTAAACTTGATTTCGGAATTGGGTAATTTTAAATAGAAGTTCTAACACAATTAACAGGTTGGGGTCTTTAACTCACGAATGTCTTTCTTTGTCAAACAAAATAATGTTCGTTAGATTGGCGAATATCTTCCATTTTCGAACAAGAAAGGTGAAAACACAATAACCAATACATTCGTTATGATAGCTTGTGTGGGCCTAAAGCTCACATATTTAGTGCTTTCATACGATGCTCCGCCAGTTGAGTTAAATCACTCTCAATTGATATAATAACTCTCTATAGCAAAGAAAACTAAGTTCTTGATTTTAATTAATGATTTAGCTTTTGTTTCAGATGAAAACCAAGGCTTAAAATATTGTATATGAGGTACACTTTGCTCAAGAGTATTAAGAAACAAAACAAAAACTTCAAGCTTCTGCATCAATGAATACTTTATTATAAGGGCGCTTTGTAAGAGGCCATGACACCCAAAAGCTTAGCATTGACACCATTAGACACAATTCTGCCTTCTTTTGAACAGTTCACATACTTAGTATGTTAGTACTTTGTAAAATCTTATTTTCCGCTAACAATGATCTTTTGGCCACCAGAAAAACTTGAACTTGGCACAACGCCAGACCTCATGTGGCAAAAACATACACCTTGCGGTTTGTCAAACGCCCCCCTCCTTCCCATTTGGAGCATATCAATCCGAGCACAAGAGCACCCATCTTGCTAATACGAAGGACATTGAAAGGGTGAAACTAACTCAAAGGGTGACATAACTCTAAGGTGGAAATGATCTTTCCTACAAACTTTGCACGCAGTTCAGGGAGCTTCAAGGCAGTCACATGGCTAATTCAATTTTCAACCAATTTAATCATAAATGTAACACCAACCTTATATTACACAAATCAGTGTATGAAATATAAAATTACGCATTTGGTGAAAAACTTGGTTGATAAGACTGATAAGTCGAAAAACATGGTGATAGTAATTCTTAAAATATATGTATTTACATATCCACATACACTAAATAAATTGATCTTCTATTTGTACATACTTACATTTAGGGAAAACTGTCAAATAAGCTCACATAGCATAAAGAAATAGTGAATTAAGTTCTCGTACTATCAAAACACCCAATTAACTCCTTGAACTATTAAAAATCACCCAAATGGTCTTTTTAGGCCGTCACCCGCCGGTAAACAAGTTAGTCTTTTGATATATAATCGTATGTGGATTTTCTTAACCCCGGTGGAATGTCGATGTGACATTGTAACTATTTTTAGAGCATCTCCAAACACAAAATGGTCTTTTTATTCATATCCCCTTTTGTGTTTGGTATGGCATCCTCTTTCCCCTTCTTGTTAGCCGGCAAGTTCACATTCTCCGGCTCTCTACACTCAACCTTCGGTCATCATTTCACTGCCGACGCTCCTATAAGGTAGCCCACCTTCTTCTTTCCCCATATCTATGTGTTTTATTCGTTCTTCGTGGCCTCTTCCTCCTTTTCTTCATAGCATCCAACCTTCGTCGTCATTGTCGCTCTAAGCCCATCTGGCGTCGCTCGTTTGTTTCGTCCCGTAGGCACTTCATTTGCTTCTCTGCATGGATATCGTCTCCGACCTCCTTCTAGATAGTACTGTGCAGTTGTGCCTCGACATTTTTCTTCTTTTATCAAATTGGAGGGATGGGGGTGAAGAAATCGCCTTCAATTCCAATCCAACTGAAAAAGGGGTGTCGCTAAAGAAATTTGGTTCCGGCCATGATGCTACTGAAGCTTAGGGTTCCGCCATTTCTAAAGTAATGCTCTACGTAATTATGGATTTAGATTTCTGACTTTTGAATTAGTATATGTTTATGCTCAAAAAGAAAAAAATGTGTTTCTGCTATGGTGGCCTATTCATTGTCGGGAAGATGAATAGTGTGCACATCTACGTTTGACTAGCCTCAAATGGTCCAAAAAAGAAAATTTAAAACCACACAAGTGTACATGTCAGCATTTACCGGAGAACCGGCAATTCCAAGCAACCGGCTAAAAAGAAAATTTGGGTGATATTTAATAGTTCAGAGGGTTAATTGGGTGTTTTGATAGTATGAGGACTCAATTGACTTTTTCGTTATACTACGAGGGCCTATTTGACAGTTTTCTCATACATTTACGACTTAAGCTAGTTTTTTTTAAATAAAATCACTCATTTATATAATACACAACCGAAGCTCTTTATTCAGGAACTGGGAGGAGATCAGCAAATTCCGGTCGGTGGATCTTGACCCGAACTCCATCATTTACCTCAGGCTAACACCCGTCTGCTTCATAGCCCCCCATAGCTGCACCTCATCCATCAAACCCTTGCAGATCAACGATTCAGACGCCTTCACCGCCATTAACTCTTGCCAATAGTCAAGTACAGGCACTAGAATTACCAAGCCGCGCCAGGAAGAATTTTGAGGTCGCAGTCAAATTCAAGTAGAGAAGAGAACAACGCTGCGTCGAACTGGTCGAAGGAAGAGAAGAGGAAGCGCCGGCGCCGTGTCTTTCATTTCCGCCGCTGCAATGGACTGCGAATTTATAGAGCGGGCAGAGAGTCCTGGGACTAGAAGAGATGTCGGTTTATCAGTTTATCCACATTTCAACTTAGATAAGCGATCCTAATTTGGAGCTCGTACGCTAATACCTTATTTTGTAGGAGCACATAATAGTATAATACAATATTTAATGCCTTTTTTAATGAAAAAACTTAATTCATTTCTACATTAATAATGTTCAGAATACAGTGAGGAATAAATTCAAAAATCTTGCAAGAAGCATAACAAGTAGATGCTCTAGCAAGAATATGAGCACTACTATTAACTTGTCGCCTAGTAAAAACAACTCGAAAGTCATTGTTAGAAATCACCATAGCTCGGCAGTTTTCCAATAGGGAGCCATACTCCGAGACATCAAGAGTTAGAGCATGTCTTTTGCCACTTTTACACAATCTATTTCAAAAATAACCTTTCCAAATCCCGCTTCTTTCATCCATCTCATGATTTTGATATTCTAATGATAAGGGATGCAAGAACCGAAGTGCCGAAGCTTGGGAATGTCACTTTTATGTCCAAATCAGTTTTGGTCACATTTTTGTCAAAGATATGCTCATTACTACAGAGTATTATTTTTGCCATTCTTTCTATTTATATTTCAATTTTCAAATTTTGGCTCATCAATTGGAAATTGGTAATTTCAAGTACCCCTATATCTTCTCTCATGCAAGTATATAATATTTTAAAAACACGTAAATGTCTAAGAATACGAGGGGATTTATAAAAATGAATTAAACACTTTTATAAAAGTATGGATATATATTCATACTTTTATAATCACTTTTATAAAAGTATGGATGGATATATACATTATGTATATAGTCTATAGATGAGAAACAATATGAAATAAAGAAATTATCCTAAATAGGACCAAAACATAGATAAATAGCCAAAATAGGAGTTATCATGTTTTATTCCCATTATAGGACTCATACGCTCCTCTCCCGACTTTTTACAGTTTCTGCAATGTCCGAAAAGCCCTTGTTTTCCTCGTCGCTCAATCCTTCTCTTATTCCTCGTTGCCGCCTTCAACATTAAGCTGGTCTTCATCGCCG
>CAMAPF010000892.1:0-25364 GCA_945859915.1 Cuscuta epithymum
CTTTTGATAATCCATAAAAAACCCAACCTTTGTATAAGATCTTCCTTCTTTGGCCCCTGTGACTGGCAACCGGCTACAATTGTCCCTTTTTAAAGAATGGTCATTTAACTCAAAAAAATAAAACAAACCCTCATCCGTTTTCACCTTCCCCAATTAAAAATTACCCGGCTGGAAGATGAACGAGGGTTAGCGACGAACATTATGCGGTGGAAGAGAACCCAACCAACAGTGATAGAAGACGACATCTTTGGCCATCGATTACGGTTGATTACAGGTAGTACTTTAATTCTCTGTTAACTACAAAAATATTAGCAGTTAAGGGTGACAGGTATGAAAAAATGTATCTGCTCCGGTATGGAAAACTAAAGGGATTGAGTTTATATTGATACCATAAACTCCAAACTCCGTATATGTTAATGGGACCTGCACATAAACTCCAAACTCTGGTATGACCATAAACTCCATACCATTGGTATCCTTACAAAACTAAAAGTATGAAAAATATAGTAAGAAATACATCTTCCTTTACCATTTGAGTTGATGAATGCATTAAGGGTGTCGAGTATGAAAAATACTTTTCATATGATGTCAAACTTATTCATCATTGTGTGCACATTAAATGTTTAATTAAATGCCTAAGTGGTGTATGTATGTGAAAGTTGCATTTATGTTCAACAGTTTTTTGAGAGTTGGTTAGTATCGTTCTTTTGTAGGTTATAATGGCCAAAATCAATTTGAGTTTGCGATTCTGGCATGGTGGTCTGTTTAGGAAGACACAAGATGCACTAGTTTATGTGAATGGGCGGAGTAAATTTTTTGAAATTGATCCGGATGAATTATGTTGGTTTTGGCTTGAGGAATTGACAAAGAAATGTGGGAGTTACAACGTCATTGATGAAATATTTTATTTGGTTCCTGGACTGAGTTTGGATAAAGGTTTGAGAAAAGTATATAATGATCAGGAGGTGCAACAGATGACTGAAATGACTGAAATACTGCTGAAGGTTGGGCCCCTAGATCTGTATGTGCTCCATGGCCTTGATCAAGCTGAATTGTTGCTGATGTTACCACCAAATGTAAACCAAGGTGGAGAAGGTGGTTCTAATGTTGAAGAACCTGAAACAACTAGTGCAGCAGATGATATTGATGGCTGGGAAGCTGAAACTGAAGCAACAAGTGCTGAAACTGAAACTGAAGATGATGTTGAAGTGGATGCTGAGTTAGAAGATGAAGGGGAACCAGAGGACTTCTTTTCTGGTGGGGATAACAAAGATTTCTGTGATGAAGAATACTTGATCGCAAAGAATAGAGTTAAAGAATGCAAGAACAAGCTGTTTGAAATTGGAAAAGAATATGGTCATGTATAGATCAATGTAATAGGTCACTACATAGTAGTGACCATGTAGTACTTATTTTGTAATATGTAATTACTTATGATGTGGTTGACTCTTATGAGATTTATTTTGGAATTATGATGTATTGATCTAGTTTTGGGTTACCCTGTTTTGAAATTCATTTTGGAATGATCATTTAGTGATTATGTTATGAAAATTGGTAGACCCCGTTGTTTGAATAGTTGTTATGTTGTATCTAATTTGTGTGCAGCAGTTTCATTACAAGGTTAACAGAAAATTCCTTACAAGCACCACTTATTACAGTTTGTTTAGTTGTTTAGGATCATACAAGCAGTTTCATTGAATGCTTAATGGTCTGATTTGAAGTGATGCAACAGTAAGCACAAGGGTGAAGTTTGTCTGCTCACAGATGATGCTTAATTGGTTTACCATTTGGCTGCAGTCATTCTACTGGCTGATTTGTTGAAATTCTTCTCCCATTTTATTTGTTTTCATGTTTATTTTGAAAAAATAACACATTAAATTGATTGTGACTTTGGTTATGCATATTGATTCAGCGGAAGGTTTAACAAAACTGCATTTAAATAGGAACATATCTGCAAAAATATTCTTTGTTCGGTGTTATTAGTAGACAGAAGCAATCTATTCAACAGAACCCATTGAAAACAAAACATATTAGCTATAGCTAATAGAGTACATTGTATATTTGGCTAATGGATTAAACAATAGTCCATATTCTAGAATTACATTGCCAAATTTAAGAAAAACAATGGTACAAGTTCGGGAATTACATAACCAAATTCTAGAAAAACAATGGTAGAAATCCTTGAACAATTGAAATCATATTTATTTCAAGAACAAGGGTACAAGGGAAAACATGAAAAATGAAATTGTTAGACAAAGAGAATACTTCTTCCAAAATCTTAAACACTTAAATTTTTCACTACGAAGTTCACAGACTTCATTTGTCAGTTGTTGCACTCCCCTTTCAATCTTTGATTTTTGAAACGCAGCTTCTTAATCTTTTCTTCCATCATCCCTTTTCAAGTTGTATGTCAAATGTGATTGGTTGTGTCTTAAAGACGTTGACATCTTCAATTTGAGGTGATGAATGTGTGTTAACACCTTCTTCCCACCTGAAGAAACCGCAATTTTCTTCCTGAACCACATAAAAATAAGAAATGCAAGCTCTCAGTATAAGAAGTGGGAAAGGCTTGTCAAAAAGTGTCTTATCAAGTTTTGATTTTGAAGTTGGAACCTACTGCTATTACTCCAGCATAAGCAAACTTATCAAGTTTTGATTTTGAAGTTGGAACCTACTGCTATTACTCCAGCATAAGCAAACTTATCAAGTTTTTTATTTTGAAATTGGAACCTACTGCTATTACTCCAGCATAAGCAAACCAACCTACTGCTATTATTCCAGCATTCCCATCCCATGAAAGAAAAGAAGTTGTTAAGGTAGTCATGTCTTCTCTAGTCGGTCTACTAGTCTTTATTGTACTTTACTACTTCAGTTCTTCTTGTATCTACAGTTTTTTTAATCCCAAGTGACATAAACACATAAACCGCAACTTTCATCCAGAATCACATAAACACAATCTTCTATTTGTACCATCTAATATTTCAGTTTCATACTCAAATAATAGCAAATTCCAAATCCATCAACCAAATAATATCAAAATCAATCACAACGTAAACCCTAATTTTATCTAGTATGTAAGAACATCAATGAAGACAAATAATTAAAACTTACATGACATAAAGAGCAACCACGAAATTACCTTCCGGCATTTTCCCTTTCTTAACAACTCTCAAAACCGAATTGATGTTGTGATGACCATTCATGCTTGAGTTTGTCCCTGCGCTTGATTGAGTCGAAGAGGAACCATAAGCTTCTGAATTTATTTTTGGAACACGACTCATCGATGTCAACACAGATTAGGTCTAAACAGACGACCAAGGACTGGTGCGTACTAGTGCGAACGAAGGAAGAGGCTGAGAAAGAAAAGAAAAACGAAGAAGAAAGATGAGGATGCGTGGATATAAAATAATTATTTATAAGTTAGATAACCGGTGATTGCTCATTTAAAAACTTAAACAACCGGTAAATACGACCCAGGACCGAAGAAGGAAGATGTTATAGAAAGGTCGGGTTTTTTATGGATTATCAAAAGGAGGGACCGTTTAAAGCAGACCGGGTAAAGGTTGAATTATTTAAAAGTAACAAAACTATTAGCACTCAATAATATTGTAGTCATTTTTTCTAGTTTACAATAGCTAATAAATGCAAAAATCTATTTACATTTGCAGTATTGGTACGCTAAAATTGACTGAATCAGTTCAATAGCTGAAATTGACTGAATCGGTTCAATCTGCTGAAATTTATAAAATTCTAGGTGAAGTAGTTGAATTGGTTGAATATGCTGAATTGTGGAAAATATATGTTTCAAATATATTGTATCAATCAAATTAAGAAAACTTACATGAAAAAATAGCTCAAAATTTCCTCTATGAGAGCTTTAGTCAATTTAACAAAAAAGTAATGGCTATCTTATTTATTTTGATTATTACACAATTAAACGTGCAAGACAAAAAAAATATATGTTATCAATAGGGCTCTAAGTATATAATATATGATATATGGATAGTTTAATAATCATTAAACAAATAGGAATTCATAATTAGTTGTGGTTACTTCATAATAAAGTTCATTATAATTAACTTTCTATTTTATAAATAATTCATAGTATCTATTAGTATTTTTTATTTCAACCATTACCAAATAGACATGCTGCCGGGGCATGCCCCGGGTTTTACACTAGTTTATAGTTAAAGTAATAATAAAATTTAAAAGTAACAAAACTATTAGCACTCCGTAATATTGTAGCATTTTTTCTAGTTTACAATAGCTAAAAAATGCAAAAATCTATTTACATTTGCGGTATTGGTACGCTATTTTACGCAAATGCCCATGTTTCTAGTACTAGAATTGATCAAGTTTTTTTATAAAATCAGTTTAGTTGTGCAAAACCTGTCCCTGGTCATCAGATTAATTGGAATTCACTCATGGGAATCGACACCATTTTAACCAGTTGTACATTTGTACCTTAGGGAGTGTTTGCAATCACTTAAAAAAAGCACTTCTCAGCTTTTGGCTTTAAAAAACACTTATTTACCAAACACTACCAATTTTTACTTTTTCTCGGCTTGCGTGTGAAAAGTGCTTTTCCCCTTTCTATTACACAAAAAACACTTATTTTACCAAACACTATCAACTTTTACTTTTCAAAATCACTTTTTTCTCAAACACTATCAACTTTTCCTACTAATCACTTTTTCCTTACATCTCCAAAAGTGCCTTTTTTAAGCAGAAGCAGTTGCAAACACTCCCTTAGTTGTGCAAAAGAATGTAAAATCAACCAAACGTTCGGTACCGACTATTGAAGGGATTTGAATCAAATTTGTGTAATTAAAATTTGTTAAGACTTCAACGTTAAAATCGAGGAGAAATTATGTTTGTACTACGTATATGTTTTTATGGAAAATGCTAGGGGTACACAAGTTGTGTTGGAAAAATGTGTGAAAAATTGCATTAAATGGCTATTTTGGGGCAATTTTTTGAGTGGGGTCCACTTCCGATTTGGGTCGGGTCAAAGTGGTTTCGGATTGTCCTTGTTAAGGGCTACAATTCGATATATGGTATGCTCAAAACGGATAATGGGTGAATGAGAAATCGCTTTTCGAAGTTTACCCGTTAGAAAGGAAAAAGGATGGGTTTCTAGTGTGTTAATTTCCCACACCGGAAAACCCAAGGGATTTGCTACCCTTTATAAAGGGACTCCCCCCTTATGGAGTTATGATTCTTAAGGGTAAAGGCTCTCTCCACGCGCGCGGGGGGGGGGGGGGGGGGGGTGCAAATCAAATCCCGAATTCGGAGAAAAAAAACCGCGACTTGCGGGCGACCTGCGGACACGAATGTCGTCCAAAAAATCTATCTCTCAAGAGATACGATTAATTTTTGTTTTCTTCCCGAAACGTATAATTTTTCCCAAGTTGACAGAATTGCTCCGGGCAGAAGGCCACGACCAGAGGTGCTCCGGTTCTGATGACCGCGCATCAGAACTGCTCCAGTTCTGATGGCCTTCGGGCAGAGATGCTCCGGTTCTGTTCTGATGACCGCGCATCAGAAACTGCTCCAGTTCTGATGGCCTTCGGGCAGAACTACGTAGGGGTCTTCTGATGGCTTCTGAACCGTTACAACAATTAATGCCCACGTTCTTATCTTTTAATGCAGCGTTAAATGGACAGTTTATGGACGATTCAATGCCCAACGGACTGGTCATTGATGTCCAACGTTCAGGTCCATTAATTCACCATTTACACACAACAAATCCTCCTATATAAAGGCTGGCAGGTGGTTTGCAACAACACACGTTCTTACACAATCCATACACGTTTTAGCTCTAAAAACACACTGCTAGCATTCCGAAAATTTCCCCTGTGTTCATACTGTGTTCTCGTTCGCTGGAACTTTTGTTTGTGTGCTCAAACATTAGTTCGTAGTCATCGTATCCTGGGAAACGATTGTTGCAACGCTCCTAGCACCGTGGGAGGCAACAAATACGTTTTAAGGACATCGTGCGTAGCACGAGCTTTGACTAATTCTGCTTCATCTCCTTTCTTGTTTTTCTCTAGCCATTTTGTTTAATTAATTTATTTTAATTAATTTTCTTTATTTTCCGAAACACACCCAACAAGTTGTACACAACTTGTACACACAATGTCGGCCACAGACATTTTGTACGGAGTTGCCTGTGACCACAGACAAGAGTTGTCTGTGTACACAGACAAATTTTGTCTGTTTCCACAGACATTTACTTTTTTTGTAAAAAGTACACTGAGAGCCGTCTGACACTGACAAGTACTTTTTAGAAAAAAGTAAATGTCTGTAGAAACAGAAAAAATTTGTCCGTATACACAGACAACTCTTGTCTGTGGTCACAGGCAACTCCGTACCAAATGTTTGTGACCGACATTGTGTGTACAAGTTGTGTACAACTTGTGTACCCCTAGCATTTTTATACACATTTATGGACATTCATATTTTGTCTAAGGATAACACCCATCAATTCATCTTAAAATACAAAAAAGAAAAAGATAAAACCCATCCGTGAGGCTCCAACATCGATCGCTCAAGTAAATGAAGTTTCTTTTTTTTGACAAAAAGTACATGAGTAATACAATCAGGGGGATTACTAGGCCAAATTTGACGATCAGACAAACAACATGCTGCCCTAGCTAAAGTATGAGCAACATTGTTCGCAGAACGTCTTATATGTGAAAAAGAAATGCTCCCAAAATGCATTCTGCAAGCTCTAATATCATCAGCCAGAAGACCCGTATAAGAAATGCTAGACCTTTTGAGAATCTCGGTGATGGCCTGCAACGAGTCTGACTCCACCTCCAAAGCCGACCATTGTTGATCCTTCAACCAACTAAGAGCTTCCGGCCAATAATTCAGATTAACTGAAATATTTTGTAAATTAAGATTTAATAACTAACATATAGATATCGAAACCATGTCTTTGTGTCATCCTATATTGCACGAAAACATTAAAACCATGAGGAGACGTGAAGCGAGAAGCATCAAATTTCACTCGAAAAAAACTACTCGTATTTGAAAAGTTTCTAAAGAATTTTCGTGTAATTTCTTAATAAAAAGAGAATTCCCGAAATAGAAGTAAAAACGTTTTGAAATTTTAAAATAGGAGTATCATGTTTTTATTCCCTAAATAAGAGTAAATTTCTGCCAAATTTGGCATTGCAAAGGCTTTTTAAGATGACATTTTCTTCCAAACTTGCCAGATTACCTCTATTCAGGGAATAAAAAACATAACACTCCTACTTTGAAATTTCAATTTCAAAACGTTTTTATTTCTATTTAGAACAATTTGTGTAATAAAAAACGCACTATTTCCGAGTTCGGTCGTAGATAGGTGTCGTCTCACAATTGAAAGCTCAGTGAGCTGGCAACCAAACAAGTGGAATAAGCTTCGATGGTATCGAAGCCCGACCTGTCAGTACCCCGAGCCCCTTCAAACCTAATTACCTGACCGCTTTCTCTTAAAATGAAATTTAAAAAAGGAAGAAAATAAAGCCCTATAAAGAGCCAAGGGCTTCCGTTTCGGCAACTATACACCTAACTCTTCCTCTCTATCTCTTCACAGCAAGCACACTCCTCGTGCTCTCCGCCATCTCCAGACTTCTCAGATCCGTTCTCCTTCCACCGATCCATCAATGGCTTCTGTTACTGGATCATCGGTTTCCCTCGCCTCCTCCTTCAAGCAAATCCAGGTTCATTTCTTTTGTTCGAATTTATTAGATGCTCAAGTGATCCCGTGCGATTGATTTGCCCTTTTATGTCTGTTTTCATTCTCCTTTGTATTTCTGGAGGAAATTGATTTCATTCGGTTTAATCCCTGACGGAATTCGGAGTTCCGACTCAGCATATGCTTCCACGATTATGTTTGGTTATTATCATTTTATTGGATTTGGCATGTGATTATGAGGAGCTGCTTTTATACATCCAAATTGGTTTGTATCGGTGCTTTATTGTGAGAATACCTTATCGATCCAGATTTGTTTTTGTTACATGTGAGCAGGGGATTAGCAGGGCATCAAACGTGAAGGCCCTTTCTTTTTCCTTCAACGGGAAGAACTACCCATCTCTCCGAGTGCAGCCAAGTTCTCGACGACTTGTTGTGACTTCTGCGGTATGTCAGGCTCCTATATTAATTCCTATCTTGGATTACTGGTCTACATTGGTTTATTGCGGAGTATCTTATTGAAGTGGCTTTGTTATTGATAAAATGTTTGTTTTTATCTCTAATAAGTTCTACTTTTTTGCGGAGCCTATGGTACTTCTTATTTGGTAATTGTACTTTATTGTGATGAAGATTTAAATTTTCCATTTTTTCTTCTTTACTAGGCTACACCTGACACTGTTGACAAAGTGTGTAAAATTGTGAAGAAGCAATTGGCTCTTGCCCCCGAAACCGAAGTCACTGGAGAGTCAAAGTTTGCTAGTCTTGGTGCTGATTCTCTTGACACTGTATGTGCACATTAATTTGGTGTTTCTTTTCTTCTTTTTTTGTCCAATGTGATTGTTTATGATATACATCCATGAAGTGCATTTTTATGCATGTTACTTATTTGGGTGTTGTTTGTAGGTATGTCATTTTCTTTAGTTTTACCTATTTGGAAGGGTTTTTGTTGTTGCTGGGTAACGATAGCAGTACAAACCTGCAAATTAAAAGGCATAGTTTTTAGTCATCTTGATTGAATATCAAAGCTCTACTTCAAACTCTATTTTTCATTCTGTTTTAGTCATTCGTTTCAGATTGACTTTGTCACTTTGTGACATCAAATTTTCTTCATAGTAAGTTTTGATTGATCCATTTTCCCCTCATCTTAAAATTTAATTATGATACTGATTTCAAGAATATGCTCTGTTACCATCACAAGCACTCTTTTGTCAAACACACTCTAATAAGGTAAAAAATGGCTTATCTAGTTGATCATCTTTACTGCCTTTTGGTTCTCTCTTACATTTCCTATTTTCTGGTGATGTTTCCAAATCCCTCATCATATGTGCCCTTCGATCTTCTTACACTTCTCATTTTCTGAAGCTGCTCCATTTCTGTCATCATTTGTGTTTCAGGTGGAGATTGTGATGGGGCTTGAGGAGGAGTTTGGAATCACAGTGGAAGAAGAAAGTGCTCAGAGTATTGCTACCGTTCAAGATGCTGCAGATCTGATTGAGAATCTGATAGCCAAGAAAGCTTAAATGTTACCCCAATTTTCCAGATTTGGCGGACTCTAGTTTATTAGGGAGACATCACCATAAGTCTTTCTCTTAGTATGTTTGTGGTTCATTAAAACCTTGTTGTATTTCGCTGTTTTTTTTTATATTTAATTTGATGATATGTCATATTTCGGATATTTGTCACCTGAACTGTAATCAAAGCATAAATCCTAAAGATTTCATCTTCTTTTTGTTCTAATCGAGTCATACTAATCAACTACTCCCTCCGTCCCGAAAACAACCTCCCGGTTTTACTTTCACACACTTTTAGAAAATAAATTTGACTTTACTGTAGAGTGCACTGTTTTGCACTGTTTAAACATTGTTTGGCACTGTTTAAACACTGTTTGACACTGTTTATCATTTTTTATGTAGAAGTTGTTTAAGAAAAGTGAGAAGTTGTTTTTGGGACGGAGGGAGTATTAAATATGTATTAATATATGAGTTTTTTTTCAAAAGTACTATTGAAGTGAAAGTTATTTTCAAAAATATGATTAATGGTTGGTATAGTATAATTTTTGTAAACATGAAAAGGTCATGCATATTTGAAACGAAAACGGTAATTGCTTATTGTATTGGATTTTATCGTATGCCCAGGGTACATATACGTAGTACTTAGGCATGGACCCGGTTCGGGCCGCCCGGCCCGGGACCGGCCCGGCCCGCCACTGTGCGAGCCCGGAACCGGCCCGGTTCTCGGGTCCGGGTCCGGGTCGGGCCTAGGCCCGGTGGGGTGGGCGGGTCCGGGCTCGGGCCTTGTATTTGGCGAACCGGCCCGGCCGGGTCGGGCCCGGGCCGAATTGATTTTTTTTCCTTTTTTCTTTTTCTTTTTTTGGGGTTAGCCAAGTTGGGCTTGATGGTTAGGAGGGGTTTGGGGGTTTGGGGGGTGGGGGGGGTGAGTGGGGGGGTTAGGAAAGCAAAAAAAAAAAAAATTATGACCGAACCGGAGGCCCGGCCTGGCCCGGCCCGGACCCGGACCGGACGCGGTGGTCACCCGGGCCGGTCCCGGGCCTTCCTTCCAAAAATAAAAAGCCCGGCCGGGCCCGGCCCGGAACCGGAACCGGTCCGGCCCGGGTCCATGACTAGTAGTACTCCGTATTATGCATCAATTTCAGATATATCACTTGCTAATTTATACTATCGTATTACCTCCCAGGCTCCCACCTTTTAAAGTTAGTCATAGTTGACGTTTAGAGTTATAGATAGATAGATAGATAATGAACTTTGATCACATTTTTAATTAATACGGAGTATATTTTGGTGAAATTTATCAATTTTATATTTTGATGATAGCTATTGTAATAAGCAATATTTCATATTTAATAAGTAGGACTGTAGGAGTAACTAATTTGCAATTAAACAAGTATTGAATTTTATTGTAGCCTTAACGATTTGCAATTAAACAAGTATCGTGAATTTTATTGGGGTGAAACGCCTATATAACCAAATAAAATAGGCTCCGCAACCCTCCGTTAAGCACATAGCCACTATTTACCCATGGAGATAACTGATACTCATGAAAATTGACATGTGTGGCGTGACATTTGGATGAAGTGCAATAAATGGTTATGCATATACACCCAATTTTCTCATTATATTGTAGCCTTAACGATTTAATAGAAAGCATGGGCATATCAATGTGATCCATTTCGGCAAAATAAGATATGTCTGCATCCAGAGTACTACACGTAACTCTCTCTTCTCGCTAGTGAGGAATCCAAGCGGTTGCCTCCCCTCCCCTCTTTGCATGTGTTTGAGATTTTTTGTCTTCTAACGTTGCAACGGCATATTATAATGATTTTAAGTGTTCTAAAGTTTGAGATTACAACCACCTCGGAGGAGATAGTGTTGGCGATTGAACAAGGTGTGGCTTAGAGGTTGTATCGAGCCTAGATCGTAAAGCCTTGGTCGGTCATTCCGACAGTGGCGGAGTTGATATTCACCCATATTGCAAGAGCTCATCCTCCTTTGGAAGCACATCCATACCAGGAAGAGTTTTGTAGAAAGATTTTATTGCAGTATTATTTTCTCTTTAGTTGCAATTATTTCTGTTTTAGTCCGAGTAGATTTGGTTTGAATGTTTGAATTTTTGAAATTCTTTTGATAGATAGGGTTTCAGTTCCGGTCATTTTAGGCCTAAATTTGCCCGTTTCAGGTTTAGCGAGTCATGTAGCGTATGAGGATGCTGACTCTAAGTCTACCCCTAGGGTTCATAATTGGATCTGTGATTTTTGTCTGAAGATTGTCTTGTATGTGTTCTCGAGATTTTAATATAACGACTGTTCTTTTATGATGATAGAAAATAAGATATGTCTAATATTGTGTTCAAAGTGATTATAAGATTCTATCCAATACATAAATAAGGGAAAAATAATCAAAATATCCCAAACTTTGAAAGGGTGTGACATAAACACCCCAAACTTTCATAGGCAATTAAAATACCCCGAATTTTATATAAATAGTTATTTTAGCACCATGACATGTATTATTTATTTAAAAACTGTAAATTTGTTGTGATAATTGCATAATTTAAAATAGCAAATTGAAAACGTTGCAATTATATATAGAGTGGGGGATAACACTATTTATTTACAATTAAAGTTTAGAATGTTAATTGTATCTACATCAATGCTAAAACATTTTAAATTATGAAATTAACACAAAAAGTTACTCCGTAACATTTTTGAAATAAATAATACATGATCATGGTGCTAAAATTATTTTTTATATAAAGTTTGGGATATTTAAACTATATATGCAAGTTTGGGGTGCTTACTTCACACCCCTTCAAAGTTTGAGGTATTTTATTTATTATTCCCCATAAATAATGATTACAATTTTTTTTTATACAAAACCACCCTAGTTAAATTAAAGCAAATCATTTACTATCGTATAATTTAATCCACCAACCAGAGATGAAAATGGAGCGGGTTAGGGACAATTATGCATATAACGTATTTGCTCCGTGTGATAATTTTCCTATGCCATAACTGTTTCGTTACGAAAAAAGTAGTTTTTATCTATGACTACTAGACTAGATACAGGTATAATCATGGGCGTTTATTCAAATGAGCACATTTGAGATAAAAGCGAATATTTAAAAAGACAAAAAATAACATGGTCTAAATGACTCTAGAAGTAAGACATCACTTAAAAACTTCATGCACCCACAATGAGGGAGAAGGAGAGGGATCCAAACTAATTCAACCATCAAAATACTTGAGCAAAAATACTTGTTAAATAAGAAAAATGTGATAACAACCAAATGACACTCTTAAACCGTATTAAATTATCTGAATAGAGAAAAATGCGGGTTTTTAAAGAAGATCTTTTTTATACAATGTAATGAGAACATCCATACACAATCAAATAGAGAAAAATCTCATCTTTTTTAAGCGGTATATAAATAATTGGAAGAATTGAAAACAAAATTTAATTAAAAATAGATGATGTGGGTAAAAGGCGGATAATAGGGTGGATAAAAGACAAGTAATTGGGTGGGTATGTGTAAAACGTGATCGTCCGTCACCCATAAAAAAAGTTATTCTCCATCGATATTGATTACCTAGTCAATGCAATTTTCTCTATTTGAGTGAGGCGAGTGAGGTATACAATCATATCGATAACAATTGACCTCTCTACACAACGAACCATTTTATTAAAAAGTTAATTATACCGACTTAACGAGTTTGACAATATAAGTTTTAAAAATTAGCCGAACCTTTTGTTTTACTAAATTGTCAAATGGTAATTTTTTGAAATTATTACTTCTAAGTTCTAACACCACTAAAAGACCCTTATTTTATGGCTCAAATGATGTATGTTAGGGTTGGTTTGCAATCGCTTTTAAAAAAGCACTTCTCAGCTTTTGGCTTTAAAAAAACACTTATTTTCCCAAACACTACAACTTTTATTTTTCCCGGCTTCCGCGTCAAAAGTGCTTTTACTTTTTCTAGTACACAAAAAGCACATATTTTACCAAACACTACCCACTTTTACCTTTCAAAATCACTTTTTTCTCAAACACTATCAACTTTTATTTAATCACTTCTCTCCATTTCATTAAAAAAAACACTTTTTTAAAAGTTGCAAACAGACCCTTAATAATGTTATCATGTTTTGCGATTCTAAGAAGCTGTTCCGTTCACCTGATCTGAATGTTTCTGATCTGAATTTTTTAAGTTCTGATCTGATCTGATCTGAATTTTTCTGATCTGATCTGATCTGATCTGATCTGAATCTTTCTGATCTGATCTGATCTGATCTGAATCTTTCTGATCTGATCTGAATCTTTCTGATCTGATCTGAATGTTGCTGAACTGATCTGAATGTTGCTGATCTGATCTGATCTGATCTGAATATTTCTGATCTGATCTGAATGTTTCTGATCTGATCTGAATTCTTCTGATTTGAATCTTTCTGATCTGATTTGAATATTTCTATAATTGTAATTGTAATTACAATTATAATTATTAGATTTATAATTGTAATTAAAAATATAACTTAAATAAAATTACAATTATAATCATAATTATTAAAAAATAATAATTAAAATTAAATTTAAAATTATAATAATTATACCAATTACACTAATTATAAATACAGATACAATTATAAATGTAATTATATTTTTAATTATGATTAATTTTATAATTATTATTATTGTAATTACAATTATAATATTTATTTCTATAGTCATAATTATGTCTATAATTACTAATTTAAATATATAATTACTCCGAAGTAATAATAATTACAACAATAACAACAAGAACAACAATCATATTAATAATAATGATGATTATAATTATAATTACATTGTAAATCATAATTATAATTATAATTATAAATATATTATATTATATTATTTATATTATATTATATTATATTATATTATATTATATTATATTATATTATATTATATTATATTATATTATATTATATTATATTATATTATATTATATTATATTATATTATATTATATTATATTATATTATATTATATTATATTATATTATATTATATTATATTATATTATATTATATTATATTATATTATATTATATTATATTATATTATATTATATTATATTATATTATATTATATTATATTATATTATATTATATTATATTATATTATATTATATTATATTATATTATATTATATTATATTATATTATATTATATTATATTATATTATATTGTATTATATTGTATTGTATTATATTGTATTGTATTGTATTGTATTATATTGTATTGTATTATATTGTATTGTATTATATTGTATTGTATTATATTGTATTGTATTATATTGTATTGTATTATATTGTATTATATTATATTATATTATATTATATTATATTATATTATATTATATTATATTATATTATATTATATTATATTATATTATATTATATTATATTATATTATATTATATTATATTATATTATATTATATTATATTATATTATATTATATTATATTATATTATATTATATTATATTATATTATATTATATAATAATATTATATTATATTATATTATATTATATTATATTATATTATATTATATTATATTATATTATATTATATTATATTATATTATATTATATTATATTATATTATATTATATTATATTATATTATATTATATTATATTATATTATATTATATTATATTATATTATATTATATTATATTATATTATATTATATTATATTATATTATATTATATTATATTATATTATATTATATTATATTATATTATATTATATTATATTATTATAATATAATAATAATTTTATATTATTAACGTTATTATATTCCCAAACACTACAACTTTTATTTTTCCCGGCTTCCGCGTCAAAAGTGCTTTTACTTTTTCTAGTACACAAAAAGCACATATTTTACCAAACACTACCCACTTTTACCTTTCAAAATCACTTTTTTCTCAAACACTATCAACTTTTATTTAATCACTTCTCTCCATTTCATTAAAAAAAACACTTTTTTAAAAGTTGCAAACAGACCCTTAATAATGTTATCATGTTTTGCGATTCTAAGAAGCTGTTCCGTTCACCTGATCTGAATGTTTCTAATCTGAATTTTTTAAGTTCTGATCTGATCTGATCTGAATTTTTCTGATCTGATCTGATCTGATCTGAATCTTTCTGATCTGATCTGATCTGATCTGAATCTTTCTGATCTGATCTGAATGTTGCTGAACTGATCTGAATGTTGCTGATCTGATCTGATCTGATCTGAATATTTCTGATCTGATCTGAATGTTTCTGATCTGATCTGAATTCTTCTGATTTGAATCTTTCTGATCTGATTTGAATATTTCTATAATTGTAATTGTAATTACAATTATAATTATTAGATTTATAATTGTAATTAAAAATATAACTTAAATAAAATTACAATTATAATCATAATTATTAAAAAATAATAATTAAAATTAAATTTAAAATTATAATAATTATACCAATTACACTAATTATAAATACAGATACAATTATAAATGTAATTATATTTTTAATTATGATTAATTTTATAATTATTATTATTGTAATTACAATTATAATATTTATTTCTATAGTCATAATTATGTCTATAATTACTAATTTAAATATATAATTACTCCGAAGTAATAATAATTACAACAATAACAACAAGAACAACAATCATATTAATAATAATGATGATTATAATAATAATTACATTGTAAATCATAATTATAATTATAAGTATAAATATATTATATTATATTATTTATATTATATTATATTATATTATATTATATTATATTATATTATATTATATTATATTATATTATATTATATTATATTATATTATATTATATTATATTATATTATATTATATTATATTATATTATATTATATTATATTATATTATATTATATTATATTATATTATATTATATTATATTATATTATATTATATTATATTATATTATATTATATTATATTATATTATATTATATTATATTATATTCTATTATATTATATTATATTATATTATATTATATTATATTATATTGTATTATATTGTATTGTATTATATTGTATTGTATTGTATTGTATTATATTGTATTGTATTATATTGTATTGTATTATATTGTATTGTATTATATTGTATTGTATTATATTGTATTGTATTATATTGTATTATATTATATTATATTATATTATATTATATTATATTATATTATATTATATTATATTATATTATATTATATTATATTATATTATATTATATTATATTATATTATATTATATTATATTATATTATATTATATTATATTATATTATATTATATTATATTATATTATATTATATTATATTATATTATATTATATTATATTATATTATATTATATTATATTATATTATATTATATTATATTATATTATATTATATTATATTATATTATATTATATTATATTATATTATATTATATTATATTATATTATATTATATTATATTATATTATATTATATTATATTATATTATATTATATTATATTATATTATATTATATTATATTATATTATATTATATTATATTATATTATATTATATTATATTATATTATATTATATTATATTGTATTATATTGTATTATATTGTATTGTATTATATTGTATTGTATTGTATTATATTGTATTGTATTATATTGTATTGTATTATATTGTATTGTATTATATTGTATTGTATTATATTGTATTGTATTATATTGTATTGTATTATATTGTATTATATTATATTGTATTATATTGTATTGTATTATATTGTATTGTATTATATTGTATTATATTATATTGTATTGTATTATATTGTATTGTATTATATTGTATTATATTATATTGTATTATATTATATTATATTATATTATATTATATTATATTATATTATATTATATTATATTATATTATATTATATTATATTATATTATATTATATTATATTATATTATATTATATTATATTATATTATATTATATTATATTATATTATATTATATTATATTATATTATATTATATTATATTATATTATATTATATTATATTATATTATATTATATTATATTATATTATATTATATTATATTATATTATATTATATTATATTATATTATATTATTATAATATAATAATAATTTTATATTATTAACGTTATTATTATATTATTATTAATAATATTATTATATTAATATATTAATATTATTAACAATAACTATAATATAATAATCATAATTAATATAATAATAAAAGTGATAAATCATGTTTGAATTTTTTGACCTGATCTGATCTGAATGTTTCTGATCTGATCTGAATGTTTCTGATCTGGTCTGATCTGGTCTGAATCTTTCTGATCTGATCTGAATGTTGCTGATCTGATCTGAATCTTTCTGATCTGATCTGAATGTTTCTGATCTGATCTGATCTGATCTGAATCTTTCTGATCTGATCTGATCTGATCTGAATCTTTCTGATCTGATCTGATCTGATCTGAATAAAATAAGATTAAGGAATAAGTAATAAGATTAAGACGAACGGAACAGTTTCTAAGTTACTGTTATTATTGAATAAATGTCTTTATGAGCAACCCATACTTCCCATATCTTCAATCACAAGTATATTAAGTTTTTCTTTTGACCATTCTTTTCTCACCACGTCCTTGTGTCAGACTTAAATGATTGGTTCATTCGATCTAGAGAATGTGGTAATAATGGGTACCAAAATGGGGAACCTCGAAAGAAGAGGAACTGGGTTGATTTGTGATTCTATTCTATGACAAAGCATAATCGCACACTCAACTCAAACAATCTTTGCGGAGGGATAGTGGTGGAACCAGTATACTTGAACTGTTAAACATCTCTTGCTTCTGGATAGATGTCTGCGACAGAGGGCTCCTGGTACTTGGAAAGTATAGGATGCTAAAAAAGACATTGATAGAACCGTGTTTTGAGAACCGCGTGAACAGAAAATGAGAAGAATAGAAAGAGGTCCCTGGAAATCATAGACGAAGCTTTTCGCCTTTACTTAGCCACACTTATTGGTACTTCTTCATTTCTCAGTGATGGGTAAAGAGGGTGCCTAGATTTGTTATGTAAGGGAAGGTGGAGCCTCAAAGGTGCCTTCCCCGTTAGGGGAATTTAGAACTGGTTTAGAGAAGATTGTCCATAAAGTTTAGATTATACTGGAACTATCCATGTTTGGGATTAACATTAGAAGGACACATAGTTTGATTAACTATAAATATAAATACATAAAATCAAGTTCCTATGAAGGTATACATATAGATTCAAGACAGAGTAATTTATTGTTATACTCACAGCATCATAGAAGGGCCTACACACCATAGATACACGGAGTACCCACAGACCTATACACACATGTGATTTGACCAGAAAGTGGTCATACTTTTACTACTACGAATTTCCTGTTTTCTCATTTAGAAAAGACTTGACTTGGTACTGGGCTCCTATTGTATTTATGGAAGTGGAAAATATGTATACACACACAATAGCTAAGCATGGGTAGATTATTGTTATCTTCGTCCATTGATATTGCAATTGCAGTGAGGGTGAGTTGCTTCCTGGTGATGAGTGTGGCTGCTGCTGCAATATCAATATCCACTGCCAGTAAATGCATTGATGGGGAGAGAGAAGTACTCCTCACGTTTAAGCACAACATTCGTGACGAGAATGGCGATCTATGCTCTTGGGGCAACCACAATGATTGCTGCAATTGGGATGGAGTTGGGTGTGATAACGTTACTGGTCATGTCATCAAGATTGATCTTCATGGTATGTATCTGTCCGCGAATGTTATATATACCAGCATTCCATTCATTGATCTTCCCTATTTGAAGTATTTGGATCTTAGTGAAATCAGCAACTTGCTAGCAAACCAGAGCATCTCATCATTGATTGGGAACAAAAACAATAACAACGGTAGTATTATGGCTTCCCTTCAACATCTCAGTCTTCGTCAAACAGGAATTGTTGGCATGATTCCTGAAAATCTTGGAAGCAACATGCCTGCCCTTACACATCTTGATCTCAATGGTAACAGGTTAGAAGGTCATATTCCTGGAGGTCTAGGCAATATGGCCCCCCTTGCATATCTTTCCATTGGAGAAAACTTGTTAGGAGGTCAAATCCCAAAGAGTTTCGGGGAAAACATGACTGCCCTTACACACCTTGATCTCAGCGATAATAGCTTAGAAGGCTCCATTCCTGAAACATTTGGAAATATGGTTAAGTTGACTTCTCTTTACCTGCAATGGAATCAGTTGGAAGGTCACATTCCTGAAGCTCTAGGGAATATGTCTGCCCTTGAAGAACTTGATCTTGGCATGAATAGACTCGAAGGAGAAATCCCAAAATCCATTTGGAACATATGTACTCTGCGACACCTGAGTATGGAATCCAACCGTCTTAATGGAACCTTAATCATATTGACATTCTGCCCAAATCACTCTTTGGAGCAGTTATATTTAGGCAGCAACCGTATCACAGGGTCATTTCCTGATCTTACCAAGTTCCCGTCTTTGGCCGAATTATCTATTGGAGGTAACCTCCTTGATGGGGTCATTTCTGAACATCACTTTGTTAATCTCTCAAAACTATACCACCTAGATTTATCTTCAAACAATTTCACTTTCAATGTCTCCTCTTCCTGGCTTCCTCCTTTCCGATTGAAAAGGATCGCCCTTAGGTCTTGCAAGTTAGGCCCTGAGTTTCCAAATTGGCTTAGAACTCAAGTCAATTATAGTTGGCTTGACATTTCCAATAGCGAGATCTCAGATTCAATTCCCTCCTGGTTTTTTAATACAACTATTCAATTTTCTGGTATTAATGTTTCTCATAACGAAATCAAGGGAAATCTTGGAAATGATGTCCAAGTATCATCCAGGTTTGGAATTGGCAGTGGTATACTAGATATGAGTTTCAATAAATTAGAAGGTGTGATTCCACCATCTTTCTTCAACGTGGGACAACTGTACCTTTCTCGGAATAAGTTCACTGACCTCAACTCCCTGTGTGGCAGTAATGCAGCCGCTGGTTTGCAGGTTTTGGATGTCTCATTCAATCACCTTTCAGGAACACTTCTTGATTGTTGGTCTAGTCTAAAAAATCTTGCACTTCTCAACTTGGCCCACAATCACAATCTATCAGGATGTCTTCCAACTTCCATTGGATCTTTGGCTTCCCTGATGGCATTGCATCTTGACCATAACAATTTTACAGGCACTCTACCCTCATCCATGAAAAACTGCTCTCAGTTGGTAGCTTTACATCTGGGACACAATAACTTGTTTGGACGAATACCAGATTGGATAGGTGAAAGCCTAACACAACTTTCAATATTAGTGCTAAGATCCAACCACTTCAATGGAAGTCTACCCACAAGTCTGTGTCATCTCCAATCTCTTCAACTGTTGGACCTGTCCATGAACCACATCTCAGCGAGTCTTCCCAACTGTCTTTCCAATCTCACTGGAATGACTGTAATAGGAGGCAGTAGTGCCACCATTTATTATGTGGTACCAGACATTTTTTATACTTCAAACTCTTCAATGTTAGTAGACATTAGCCATTCTGACAAAATAGATGTTGTATGGAAAGGCATGGTCTCTGAATTTGGAAGTACGTTAGGACTCGTAAAGAGCATTGATCTATCATCCAACATGTTGCTTGGTGATATACCAACTGAAATCACATCGCTTGTTGGGTTGGTTTCTTTGAACTTATCACGAAACAATCTAAGGGGACAGATTCCTTCAAGGATTGGTAACTTGGCGAGCTTAAATACTCTTGATTTGTCTTATAACCATTTGTCTGGTAGCATCCCTCAAAGCCTTGCCCTGATTGATGACATAGGTGTTCTCAATGTGTCCAAAAATAACTTATCTGGCAAAATTCCCAAAGGCACTCAACTTCAGAGCTTTGATGCAAGTGCATACATGGGGAATCTCGGGCTATGTGGAGATCCACTCCCTAATAGTTGTCGTGTAGAAGAACCAACTCATCCTTCTCCACCAGGATTCAATGAAGAAGGAGCTTTTAATGGAGAAGACATGGATAAGCTTATTGGCAGTGAGTTTTATGCAAGCATAGGCGTTGGATACGCGGTTGGATTTTTGGGAGTTATTGGGACAATGCTATTAATCAAGTCCTGTAGGTTTGCAATTTTCGAAGTCCTTAATGGTTATTCTAATTGAACTTATGTGGTGGCTGCAATGCACCTGACAAAGTTCCTCAGAACACTCGGTGGTTAACAGCCCAGTGTACATACCCAGTATTTTAAATGCTACTTTTTTATGGGGTTTTCTTCACAAATAACGTTCAGTTCATATTGGAAATCTGAGAAGGGTATCGTTTTCAGGCCATTTCAATATTTATGGTTTATTCTTACAAATTCTAGCTGCAGATTTTTCATGTGCTCTCTCTATGTTAGTTTCCTATGTTTCTGTTTTTTTAATCTTGATCAGTGATGTGATTGTTCCGGCTTTGAAACTGATCGCCGCCGTTAGCTTACTGGAGTCACTTCTAAGCAATCGATTGTGTTTAAAACCTTTTCGTTTCGTTTCTATTTATTTAACCGGTTATACTTGACAGTTGACACGGTTGTTAATGTTTTTGGAATGATGAAGAAGCCTTTGGTTCTTGATCCTGGAGCCCCAAACACAAGTCAATTCAAGCTTAAGGGTCACTTTTAGAAGAGGGTTTTGGTGGGCTAAGTCTATTGGGATTTTAGAAACATTTATTTGGCAAAAACTAGGGGGTGTTTGGATCTGATTGTCAAAACTAATTCTGCTCCTTCAAGGAGCAGAAGCAGAAACTGGAGTGTTTGGATGAAATTCCAGAAGCACTTCTGGTGCTCTAATTTACTCCCAGAATAAGTTTTTTTAGAAGTTGGGATGTACCAGCTTCTGAAAACTGATTCTGATTCTGCTTCTGCTTTAAAAAAGAAGCAGAAGCAGAATCAGTTCCAAACACTCCCTAAGTCTCAGAGCTAACTCTTTTTATTTTTAGTGTATTGTATTCTTTATTTTGTGATATTATGTGTTATGGCACAAAACTGTCATGATATGCATCCTGAAAATGAAGAACATGGCTTTGCATGTTACTGAATAAAGGTAACTTTAAAAAAAAAATTGGCATAAATATTACTCCGTACTACGTATTTATTCACTTTTTGAAGACAAAATATGACTAGTTTTGTTTTTTTCTAAAAATGTGACTAACTTTTAATTTAATTTTTCTCTGCTTCTAATCCCTACCCAACTTCCCACCCTACCCCACCCCTTGCCCCACAGCCGCCTTCGGAAACCACTGGCGGCGACCACCGCCGGAAACCACCATAAAAGTTGCTGCAAAAAGTTCGCGAAACACACTTGGATTATTTCATTCTCTCCAGCTCATAGGATTATAATGTTGAAGTTGATTTTTAGTTTAGAATTAGAATAAGTACTCTTTTGTCAAACACGCTCTAAGAAGATAAGAAAGTTTCTTCTTGAATGGACCATCTGTTCTTTTTTTTTTTTTTTTTTTTTTTTTTTTTTTGCTTTTCCATTCCCTACATGTTTTTCAGGTTTAGAACTTTTGATAGGTACGGGTGATGAGGACGAGTTTTGAATTACAGGGGAAAAGAAGTTGCTCAAACGAGTATTAAAAGAGTTCATGATGCAGCATATTTGATTGGTGAGGAAGATCTCATAAATATATATCCAATAAAGTTTAATTTTGTTTCCATTTTCCGAACTAGGTGTATTGAAGACATCATCTGCATTAGTCTTTTTGGCTGCTTAAAATATTTGTGATCTATTAAATAAAATATAATAGAAATAGTATACACTCCTTGAACAATCATTTTGATGATTCTGCTAGGGTCTGGACATGTCTAATACTACAATGTCCTACAATTTGCATCCCTTCTGAAAAAGTCACTTACAATAAAAGCATCCTTCCTAACATCATAAGCTTTCTATTATCAATACTCTACTGTTCTCAGACTATATCAATAGTCTCAGTCAAAATACCGGATTCAAGTTTCAAATTCAACCAAAACAGAAATTAAGAAATGAACACACGATATGTTGACGCAGTTCGGATAAGAAGCTGTTCTCTTCGCCTGATCTGAATGTTTCTGATCTGAATTTTTTAAGTTCTGATCTGATCTGATCTGAATTTTTCTGATCTGATCTGATCTGATCTGAATCTTTCTGATCTGATCTGATCTGATCTGAATCTTTCTGATCTGATCTGATCTGATCTGAATCTTTCTGATCTGATCTGAATGTTTCTGATCTGGTCTGATCTGATCTGAATGTTTCTGATCTGATCTGAATCCTTCTGATCTGATCTGAATCTTTCTGATCTGATCTGATTTGAATATTTCTATAATTATAATTATAATTATAATTATTATAATTGCAATTACAAATATAATTTAAATAAAATTATAATTATAATCGTAACTATAAAAATAATAATAATAATAATAATTAAAATTAAATTTAAAATGAAAAAATTTATACTTATTACACTAATTATAAATATAGATATAATTATAATTGTAATTATATTTTTAATTATAATTGTAATTATAATTACAATATTTATCTCTATAATTGTAGCTATAGTTATCAATATTATTATAATTACTCCGTAAAATAATTACAATAGTAATAATAATAATAATAATTATAATCATAAATTATAATTATAAGTATAATTATAATTATTATAATTATAATTAATAATAATTATAATTATATTAACATTAATTATAATATTATAATATAATAATAGTAATATAAATACAATTAATATTATAATAATGATATTATTATATTCATATTATTATTACAATAATATAATAATAATAATATGATTATTATTATTATAATTAGTATTATTATATTATTATAATATTATATTATAATTATAATTATAATCATAATTATAATTATGATTGTAATTATAATTATAATTATTATAATTATAATTAATTACAATTATAATTATAAATATTTATAGATATAATTATAATAAATACAATTGATTGTACTTATAATTATAAGAATTATAATTGTAATTATAATTATAATTACATATAATTATAATATAATATTATATTAACATTAATCATATTATTATTATTATATTGTAATAATAATAATAATAATAATAATGATAATGATAATGATAATGATAATGATAATGATGATGATGATGATGATGATGTTGATGATGATGATAATAATAATAATAATAATAGTCTTCTTAATAATTACATTTATATTACTATTATTATATTAAAATATTATAACTATTATTAATATCTTATTTTTGTTATCATATTATTATTAATATTATTAATAATAATTATATAATAATAATCATAATTGTAATAACAATAATAATAATTAATATAATAATAAAAGTGATAAATCATGTTTGAACTTTTCTGATCTGATCTGAATGTTTCTGATCTGATCTGAATGTTTCTGATCTGGTCTGATCTGATCTGAATCTTTCTGATCTGATCTGAATATTTCTGATCTGATCTGATCTGATCTGAATCTTTCTGATCTGATCTGATCTGATCTGAATTTTTCTGATCTGATCTGATCTGATCTGAATTTTTCTGATCTGATCTGATCTGATCTGAATAAAATAAGAATAAGCAATAAGTAATAAGAATAAGACGAACAGAACAGCACCTAAATCCTACTCTGCGGGATTTCAACAGGGGAAACCCAGTCCCTAGAATCCACTAGCTCAGAACAGTTTGAATACACAGATGGTTGCAAAGCAAGACACGAAACTAACAGATCTAACACACAAGAATCAGCCCAAAACAAGCATACAAATAAAATAAGAGAAGGAACAGAAATAATCGGACGAAACTATCAAAACCCAGGAGTTATCAGATTCTTGGATTCGAACCAACTGCTCTGGATCTAAGCTTCTTCACACGATATACTTCTTGCCTTCCTCAGCTCATTCTGGCTTCAAGTGAATTCAGATCAGGAAATGAAAACCGGAGGTTTTTCCTCAAGCAACGCACAAGCTCTCGGTATCAATCGCCTCTCGGAGCTTAGGGTTTAGAAATGAC